>NW_025552356.1:30000-102942 GCF_020424385.1 Procambarus clarkii
AAGGATAAACTATTCAACAATGTTGGGACGCGAACAAGGGGACGCAAACTAGTGTGTGTGGTGGTGGTAATTTGAGGTGGTGGTAGTGTGTGGTGGTGGTGGTGGTAGTGTGTGATGGTGGTAGTGTGTGGTGGTGGTGGTAGTGTGTGGTGGTGGTTGAGTGTGTGGTGGTGGTAGTGTGTGTGGTGATGATAGTGTGTGGTGGTGGTAGTGTGTGTGGTGGTGGTAGTGTGTGGTAGTGGTAGTGTGTGGTGGTGGTGGTAGTGTGTGGTGGTGGTAGTAGTGTGTGGTGGTAGTAGTGTGAATTGGTAGTAGAGTGTGGTGGTGTTAGTGTGAATTGGTAGTAGAGTGTGGTGGTGTTAGTGTGCGGTGGTGGTGGTAGTGTGTGATGGTAGTAGTAGTGTGTGGTGGTGATGGTAGTGTGTGGTGGTGTGGTGGTAGTGTGTGTGGTGGTGGTGGTGGTGTGTGTGGTGGTGTGGTAGTGTGTGGTGGTGGTGGTGGTGGTGGTGGTGGTGGTAGTGTGTGGTGGTGGTGTTGGTAGTGTGTGGTTGTGCGAGTGTGTGTGGTGGTAGTGTGTGATGGTGGTGGTAGTGTGTGGTGGTGGTGGAAGTGTGTGGTGGTTGTAGTAGTGTATTGTGGTAGTAGTGTGTATTGGTAGTTGTGTGTGGTGGTGGTAGTAGTGTGTTGTGGTGGTAGTGTGTGTGGTGGTAGTGTGTGGTGGTAGTGTCAGGTGGCTGTAGTGTGGTGTAGGTAGTGTGTGGTGGTAGTGTGTGTGGTAGTGGTAGTGGTAGTGTGTGGTGGTGGTAGTGTGTGTGGTGGTAGTGTGTGTGGGGGTATCGTGTGCTGGTGGTAGTGTTTGGGAGTGGTAGTGTGTGTGGTGGTAGTGTGTTTGGTGGAGGTAGTGTGTGGTGGTGGTAGTATGTGGTGGTAATGTGTGGTGATTGTGGTAGTAGTGTGAGGTGGTGGTAGTAGTGTGTGGTGGTAATGTGTGGTGATTGTGGTTTTAGTGTGTGGTGGTGGTAGTGTGTGGTGGAAGTAGTGTGTGGTGGTGTTAGTGTGGTGGTGGTAGTGTGTGTGGTGGTGGTTGTGTGTGGTGGTGGTAGTGTGTGTGGTGGTTGAGTGTGTGGTGGAGGTGGTGGTGGTGTGTGGTGGTGGTGTAGTGTGTGGTGGTGGTAGAATGTGGTGGTATTGGTGTGTGGTGGTGGTGGTGTGTGGTGGTGTTGTAGTGTGTGGTGTGTGTGTGTGGTGGTGGTGGTACTGTGATGGTGGTAGTGTGTGGTGGTGGTGGTGGTAGTGTGTGGTGGTGGTTGTGGTAGTGTGTGATGGTGGTAGTGTGTGGTGGTGGTGGTGGTAGTGTGTGGTGGTGGTAGTGTGTGGTGGTGGTGGTGGTAGTGTGTGGTGGTGGTAGTGTGTGGTGGTGGTTGAGTGTGTGGTGGTGATAGTGTGTGTGGTGGTAGTGTGTGGTGATGATAGTGTGTGGTGGTGGTAGTGTGTGTGGTGGTGGTGGTAGTGTGTGGTGGTGGTAGTGTGTAGTGGTGGTGGTAGTGTGTGGTGGTGGTAGTAGTGTGTGGTGGCAGTAGTGTGTGGTTGGTAGTAGAGTGTGGTGGTGTTAGTGTGCGGTGGTGGTGATAGTGTGTGGTGGTAGTGGTAGTGTGTGGAGGTGGTGGTGTGTGGTGTATGATGGTTGTGGTAGTGTGTGGTGGTGGTGGTGCTAGTGTGTGGTGGTGGTGGTAGTGTGTGGTGTGGTGGTGGTAGTGTATGGTGGTTGTGGTAGAGTGTGGTGGTGGTGGTGGTGGTGTGGTGGTGGTGGTGGTGTGGTTGGTAGTGTGTGGTTGTGGGAGTGTGTTTGGTGGTGGTAGTGTGTGATGGTTGTGGTAGTGTGTGGTGGTGGTGGTTGTGTGTGGTGGTGGTGGTGGTAGTGTGTGGTGGTGGTGGTGGTGTGTGGTGGTGGTGGTGGTAGTGTGTGGTGGTGGTGGTGGTGGTGTTTGGTGGTGGTGGTGGTGGTGGTGTGTGGTGGTGGTGTTGGTAGTGTGTGGTGTGTGTGGTGTGTGGTGGTGGTGTGTGTGGTGGTGGTGGTAGTGTGTGGTGGTGGTGGAAGTGTGTGGTGGTGGTGTGTGTGGTGGTTGTAGTGTGGTGTGGTGTGGTAGTAGTGTGTATTGGTAGTTGTGTGTGGTGGTGGTAGTAGTGTGTTGTGGTGGTAGTGTGTGTGGTGGTAGTGTGTGGTGGTAGTGTGTGGTGGTGGTAGTGTGGTGGTGGTGTGTGTGGTGGTGGTGTGTGTGTGGTGGTAGTGTGGTAGTGGTGTGTGTGGTGGTGGTGTGTGTGGTGGTGTGTAGTGTGTGGTGGTGGTGTGTGTGTGGTGGGTGGTGGGGGTGTGTTGGTGGAGTGTGGTAGTGTGTGTGGTGGTAGTGTGTTTGGTGGAGGTAGTGTGTGGTGGTGGTAGTATGTGGTGGTAATGTGTGGTGATTGTGGTAGTAGTGTGAGGTGGTGGTAGTATGTAGTGGTAGTAGTGTGTGGTGGTAATGTGTGGTGATTGTGGTTTTAGTGTGTGGTGGTGTTAGTGTGTGGTGGTAGTGTGTGGTGGAAGTAGTGTGTGGTGGTGTTAGTGTGGTGGTGGTAGTGTGTGTGGTGGTGGTTGTGTGTGGTGGTGGTAGTGTGTGTGGTGGTAGTGTGTGGTGGTTGTAGTGTGTGGTGGTGGTAGAATGTGGTGGTATTAGTGTGTGGTGGTGGTAGTGTGTTGTTGTGGTAGTGTGTGGTGGTGTTAATGTTTGGTGGTTGCAGTGTGTGGTGGTGGTACTGTGATGGTGGTAGTGTGTGGTGGTGGTGGTGGTAGTGTGTGGTGGTGGTGGTGGTAGTGTGTGATGGTGGTAGTGTGTGGTGGTGGTGGTGGTAGTGTGTGGTGGTGGTAGTGTGTGGTGGTGGTGGTAGTGTGTGGTGGTGGTAGTGTGTGGTGGTGGTTGAGTGTGTGGTGGTGATAGTGTGTGTGGTGGTAGTGTGTGGTGATGATAGTGTGTGGTGGTGGTAGTGTGTGTGGTGGTGGTAGTGTGTGGTGGTGGTAGTGTGTAGTGGTGGTGGTAGTGTGTGGTGGTGGTAGTAGTGTGTGGTGGCAGTAGTGTGAATTGGTAGTAGAGTGTGGTGGTGTTAGTGTGCGGTGGTGGTGATAGTGTGTGGTGGTAGTGGTAGTGTGTGGAGGTGGTGGTAGTGTATGATGGTTGTGGTAGTGTGTGGTGGTGGTGGTGCTAGTGTGTGGTGGTGGTGGTAGTGTGTGGTGGTGGTGGTAGTGTATGATGGTTGTGGTAGTGTGTGGTGGTGGTGGTGGTGGTAGTGTGTGGTGGTGGTGTTGGTAGTGTGTGGTTGTGGGAGTGTGTTTGGTGGTAGTGTGTGATGGTGGTGGTAGTGTGTGGTGGTGGTGGTAGTGTGTGGTGGTTGTAGTAGTGTATTGTGGTAGTAGTGTGTATTGGTAGTAGTGTGTGGTGGTGGTAGTGTATGGTGGTGGTGGTAGTAGTGTGTGGTGGTGGTTGTGTGTGGTGGTAGTGTGTATTGGTAGTAGTGTGTGGTAGTGTTGGTGTGTGGTGGTGGTGGTAGTGTGTGGTGGTGGTGGTGGTGGTAGTAGTGTGTTGTGGTGGTAGTGTGTGTGGTAGTGGTAGTGTGTGGTGGTGGTAGTGTGTGTGGTGGTAGTGTGTGTGGGGGTAGCGTGTGCTGGTGGTAGTGTGTGGGAGTGGTAGTTTGTGTGGTGGTAGTGTGTTTGGTGGAGGTAGTGTGTGGTGGTAGTAGTATGTGGTGGTAGTAGTGTGTGGTGGTAATGTGTGGTGATTGTGGTAGTAGTGTGTGGTGGTGTTAGTGTGTGGAAGTAGTGTGTGTAGTGGTGGTGTGTGTACTGGTGGTAGTGTGTGGTGGAAGTAGTGTGTGGTGGTGTTAGTGTGGTGGTGGTAGTGTGTGTGGTGGTGGTTGTGTGTGGTGGTGGTAGTGTGTGTGGTGGTAGTGTGTGGTGGAGGTAGTGTGTGGTGGTTGTGGAGTGTGGTGGTGGTTGAGTGTCGTGGTATTAGTGTGTGGTGGTGGTAGTGTGTGGTGGTGGTAGTGTGTGGTTGTGGTAGTGTGTGGTGGTGTTAATGTTTGGTGGTCGTAGTGTGTGGTGTTGGTACTGTGATGGTGGCAGTGTGTGGTGGTTGTAGTGTGTGTGGTGGTAGTGTGTGGTGTTTGTAGTGTGTGGTGATAGTAATGCGTGTGGTGGTAGTGTGTAGTGGTGGAAGTGTGTGGTGGTGGTAGTGTGTGGTAGTGGTAGTGTGTGGTTGTGGAAGTGTGTGGTGGTGGTAATATGTGGTGGTCGTAGTGGGTGGTGGTGGTAGTGTGTGTGGTGGTAGTGTTTGGTGGTGGTAGTGTGTGGTGGTGGTAGTGTATGGGGGTGGTAGTGTGTGGTGGTGATAGTGTGTGTGGTGGTAGTGTGTGGTGATGGTAGTGTGTGGTGGTGGAAGTGTGTTTTGGTGGTAGTATGTGGTGGTGGTAGTGTGTGGTGGTGGTGGTAGTGTGTGGTGGTGGTATTGTGTGGTGGTAGTAATGTGTGTGGTTGTAGTGTGTGGTGGTAGTAGTGAATGTGGTGGTAGTGTGTTGTGGTAGTGTGTGGTGGCAGTGTGTGGTGGTTGTAGTGTGTGTGGTGGTAATGTGTGGTGGTGTTAGTGTGTGTGTGGTGGTAGTGTGTGGTGATGGTAGTGTGTGGTGGTGTTAATTTGTGGTGGTGGTAATTTGTGGTGGTGGTAATTTGTGGTGGTGGTAGTGTGTGTGGTGGTAGAGTGTGATGGTGGTAGAGTAAGGTGGGGGTTCTGTGTGGTGGTATTAATGTGTTGTGGTGGTAATTTGTGGTTTGTGGTAGTGTGTGGTGCTAGTAGTATGTGGTGGTGGTATTATGTGGTGGTGATAGTGTGTGGAGGTGGTAGTATGTGGTGGTGGTAGTATGTGGTGGTGGTAGTGTGTGGTGGTGTTAGTGTGTGGAGGTGTTAATGTGTGGTGGTGGTAATTTGTAGTGGTGGAAGTGTGTGCTGGTTGTAGTGTGTGGTGGTGGTTGTGTGTGTGGTGTTGGTAGTGTGTGGGGTGGTTATGGTAGTGTGTGATGATGGTAGTGTGTGGTGGTAGTAGTGTGTTTGGTGGTGGTAGTGTCTGGTGGTGGTGGTAGTGTGTGGTGGTGGTGGTAGTGTGTGGTGGTGGTAGTAGTGTGTGGTGGTATTATGCGGAGGTGGTAGTATGTGGTGGTGGTAGTGTGTGGTAGTGTTAGTGTGTGAAGGTGTTAATGTGTGGTGGTGGTAATTTGTGGTGGTGGTAGTGTGTGCTGATTGTAGTGTGTGGTGGTAGTAGTGTGTGTGGTGGTGGTGGTAGTGTGTGGTGATAACAGTGTGTGATGGTGGTAGTGTGTGTGGTGGTGGTAGTGTAAAGTAAGGGGAGACATGATCACAACCTACAAAATCCTCAGAGGAATTGTGGTGGTGAACAAGGATAAACTATTCAACACTTGTGGGAGGGAACAAGGGGAGGTGTGTGGACACTTGTGTGTGGTGGTGGTGGTGTGTGTGTGGAGTGGTGTGTGTAGTGTGGTGGTGGTGGTGGTAATGTGAGGTGGTGGTAGTGGTGGTGGTGGTGTGTGGTGGTGGTAGTGTGTGTGGTGGTGGTAGTGTGTGGTGGTGGTGGTGTGTGGTGGTGGTGGTGGTGGTGGTGTGTAGTGGTGGTGGTAGTGTGTGGTGGTGGTAGTGTGTGGTGGTGGTAGTGTGTGGTGGTGGTAGTGTGTGGTGGTGGTAGTGTGTGGTGGTGGTGGTGTGTGTGGTGGTGGTAGTGTGTGGTGGTGGTAGTGTGTGGTGGTGGTGGTAGTGTGTGGTGGTGGTGTGTGGTGATGGTGGTAGTAGTAGTGTGTGGTGGTAGTAGTGGTGGTGGTGGTAGTGTGTGGTGGTGTGTGTGGTGATTGTGGTAGTAGTGTGTTGTGGTGGTAGTATGTGATGGTAGTAGTGTGTGGTGGTAATGTGTGGTGATTGTGGTAGTAGTGTGTGGTGGTGTTAGTGTGTGGTGGTAGTGTGTGGTGGTAGTGTGTGTCGTGGTAGTGTGTGGTGGTGGTAGTGTGTGGTGGAAGTAGTGTGTGGTGGTGTTAGTGTGGTGGTGGTAGTGTGTGTGGTGGTGGTTGTGTGTGGTGGTGGTAGTGTGTGTGGTGGTAGTGTGTGGTGGAGGTAGTGTGTGGTGGTTGTAGTGTGTGGTGGTGGTAGAGTGTGGTGGTATTAGTGTGTGGTTGTGGGTGGGGGCAGGTGGCAGTGCGTGGTTGTGGTAGTGTGTGGTGGTGTTAATGTTTGGTGGTTGTCGTGTGTGGTGGTGGTAGTGTGATGGTGGTAGTGTGCGGTGGTGGTAGTGTGTGGTGGTTGTAGTGTGTGGTGGTGGTAGTGTGTGGTGATAGTAATGCGTGTGGTGGTAGTGTGTAGTGGTGGAAGTGTGTGGTGGGTATAGTGTGGTGGTGGTAGTGTGTGGTGCTGGTAGTGTGTGGTTGTGGTAGTGTGTAGTGGTATTGTGTGGTTGTGGAAGTGTTTGGTGGTGGTAATATGTGCTGGTCGTAGTGGGTGGTGGTGGTAGTGTGTGTGGTGGTAGTGTTTGGTGGTGGTAGTGTGTGGTAGTGGTAGTGTATAGGGGTGGTAGTGTGTGGTGGTGATAGTGTGTGTGGTGGTAGTGTGTGGTGATGGTAGTGTGTGGTGGTGGAAGTGTGTTTTGTTGGTAGTATGTGATGGTGGTAGTGTGTGGTGGTGGTGGTAGTGTGTGGTGGTGGTGGTAGTGTGTGGTGGTGGTATTGTGTGGTGGTAATAATGTGTGTGGTTGTAGTGTGTGGTGGTAGTGTGTTGTGGTAGTGTGTGGTGGCAGTGTGTATTGGTTGTAGTGTGTGTGGTGGTAATGTGTGGTGGTGTTAGTGTGTGTGTGGTGGTTGTGTGTGGTGATGGTAGTGTGTGGTGGTGGTAATTTGTGGTGGTGGTAGTGTGTGTGGTGGTAGAGTGTGGTGGTGGTAGAGTGTGGTGGGGGTTCTGTGTGGTGGTATTAATGTGTTGTGGTGGTAATTTGTGGTATGTGGTAGTGTGTGGTGCTAGTAGTATGTGGTGGTGGTATTATGTGGTGGATAGTGTGTGGAGGTGGTAGTATGTGGTGGTGGTAATTTGTAGTGGTGGAAGTGTGTGCTGGTTGTAGTGTGTGGTGGTGGTTGTGTGTGTGGTGTTGGTAGTGTGTGTGGTGGTTATGGTAGTGTGTGGTGATGGTAGTGTGTGGTGGTAGTAGTGTGTTTGGTGGTGGTAGTGTGTGTGTGGTGGTGGTAGTGTGTGGTGGTGGTGGTAGTGTGTGATGGTGGTGGTAGTGTGTGGTGATGATAGTGTGTTGTGGTGGTAGTGTGTTTGGTGGTGGTAGTGTGTTTGGTGGTGGTAGTGTGTTGTGGTGGTGGTAGTGTCTGGTGGTGGTGGTAGTGTGTGGTGGTGGTGGTAGTGTGTGGTGGTGGTAGTAGTGTGTGGTGGTATTATGCGGTGGTGGTAGTGTGTGGAGGTGGTAGTGTGTGGTGGTGGTAGTGTGTGGAGGTGGTAGTGTGTGGTGGTGGTGGTAGTGTGTGGTAGTGTTAGTGTGTGAAGGTGTTAATGTGTGGTGGTGGTAATTTGTGGTGGTGGTAGTGTGTCCTGGTTGTAGTGTGTGGTGGTGGTAGTGTGTGTGGTGGTGGTGGTAGTGTGTGGTGATGACAGTGTGTGATGGTAGTAGTGTGTGTGGTGGTGGTAGTGTAAAGTAAGGGGAGACATGATCACAACCTACAAAATCCTCAGAGGAATTGACTGGGTAAACAAGGATAAACTATTCAACACTTGTGGGACGCGAACAAGGGAACGCGAACTAGTGTGTGTGGTGATGGTAATGTGAGGTGGTGGTAGTGTGTGGTGGTGGTGGTGGTAGTGTGTGATGGTGGTGTGTGTGGTGGTGGTTATTGGTGGTGGTAGTGTGTGGTGGTGGTAGTCTGTGGTGGTGGTAGTGTGTGGTGGTGGTTGAGTGTGTGGTGGTGGTAGTGTGTGTGGTGGTAGTGTGTGGTGATGATAGTGTGTGGTGGTGGTAGTGTGTGTGGTGGTGGTAGTGTGTGGTGGTGGTAGTGTGTGGTGGTAATGTGTGGTGATTGTGGTAGTAGTGTGTGGTGGTGGTAGTATGTGGTGGTAGTAGTGTGTGGTGGTAATGTGTGGTGATTGTGGTAGTAGTGTGTGGTGGTGGTAGTATGTGGTGGTAGTAGTGTGTGGTGGTAATGTGTGGTGATTGTGGTAGTAGTGTGTGGTGGTAGTGTGTGTAGTGGTAGTGTGTGGTGGTGGTAGTGTGTGGTGGAAGTAGTGCGTGGTGGTGTTAGTGTGGTGGTGGTAGTGTGTGTGGTGGAGGTAGTGTGTGGTGGTTGTAGTGTGTGGTGGTGGTAGAGTGTGGTGGTATTAGTGTGTGGTTGTGGTAGTGTGTGGTGGTGGCAGTGTGTGGTTGTGGTAGTGTGTGGTGGTGTTAATGTTTGGTGGTTGTAGTGTGTGGTGATGGTGGTAGTGTGTGGTGGTGGTAGTGTGTGTGGTGGTAGTGTGTGGTGGTTGTAGTGTGTGGTGGTGGTAGTGTGTGGTGATAGTAATGCGTGTGGTGGTAGTGTGTAGTGGTGGAAGTGTGTGGTGGTGGTAGTGTGTGGTGCTGGTAGTGTGTGGTGGTGGTAGTGTGTAGTGGTATTGTGTGGTTGTGGAAGTGTGTGGTGGTGGTAATATGTGGTGGTCGTAGTGGGTGGTGGTGGTAGTGTGTGTGGTGGTAGTGTTTGGTGGTGGTAGTGTGTGGTGGTGGTAGTGTATGGGGGTGGTAGTGTGTGGTGGTGATAGTGTGTGTGGTGGTAGTGTGTTGTGGTAGTGTGTGGTGGCAGTGTGTGGTGGTTGTAGTGTGTGTGGTGGTAATGTGTGGTGGTGGTAATTTGTGGTGGTGGTAATTTGTGGTGGTGGTAGTGTGTGTGGTGGTAGAGTGTGGTGGTGGAAGAGTGTGGTGGGGGTTCTGTGTGGTGGTATTAATGTGTTGTGGTGGTAATTTGTGGTTTGTGGTAGTGTGTGGTGCTAGTAGTATGTGGTGGTGGTATTATGTGGTGGTGATAGTGTGTGGTGGTGGTAGTGTGTGGTGGTGGTAGTGTGTGGTGGTGTTAGTGTGTGGTGGTGTTAGTGTGTGGAGGTGTTAATGTGTGGTGGTGGTAATTTGTAGTGGTGGTAGTGTGTGCTGGTTGGAGTGTGTGGTGGTGGTTGTGTGTGTGGTGGTGGTAGTGTGTGTGGTGGTTATGGTAGTGTGTGGTGATAGTAGTGTGTGGTGGTTGTAGTGTGTTTGGTGGTGGAAGTGTGTTTGGTGGTGGTAGTGTGTGGTGTGGTGGTAGTGTCTGGTGGTGGTGGTAGTGTGTGGTGGTGGTGGTAGTGTTTGGTGATGATAGTGTGTGGTGGTGGTAGTGTGTTTGGTGGTGGTAGTGTGTTTGGTGGTGGTAGTGTGTTTGGTAGTGGTAGTGTGTGGTGGTGGTGGTAGTGTCTGGTGGTGGTGGTAGTATGTGGTGGTGGTGGTAGTGTGTGGTGGTGGTAGTAGTGTGTGGTGGTAGTAGTGTGTGTTGGTAGTTGTGTGTGGTGGTGTTAGTGTAACAAACTAGGCTGTTGTAAGAATTATTCCAGAAGGTTCCAGAAGTTCGAGTAGGGACCTGACCTCTCAACAACGCCCAGTCCCCTGGGAATTAGCAGGTCTGAGTCACAAATGGCGGGCATCTTTGTTCATAGTTTTGTATAATGAACCATCCTATAGTATTCAGTAATTTAGAGAAATTAGCCTTTATTCATTTTGCATTAAAATTGTATTGTATAATAGTACTGGATACAATATCAAGAGTATTCTAATTATTGAGTTTAAGTCACCATCAGTGACGTCACGAATCAGATCTAACTTGTAAGGCGGAGTGACCGGCGGTCATAGGTCATCAGGGTTGACAGGTCTACTATTTCTCAAAGTTCAATTAACCATTTTTGGGGATCGGGAACAGCTCTGCTGTTAGATGTTTGTGTAATTTAATTTCAGTAAAATAATTCAACCAGTCTGGATCAATTCAGTACAAACAGAGGTTAATTGTTATAACTTAAACCTTGCTAGTAACTTGGTGAAACTTTGACTAGGCGGAAGGTTACAATGCTCTAGCCTGGACTAGGCCAGACGAGGAAGAGATCAGTGTGGACACAAGAGCAACTGGGATAAGAGGTCAACCATCTTACCTCTCCCCAAGACCAGCCCAACATCTTTAGCTGGTTGCCCAAGGTATAGTTGCTATGGTTGTGTATAGGAATAGTCTTCACTGCCACTCAGGTCAAGTAGGGAGTGTTAAAGTGACAGGGAGTGAACATATTTAGATTTTGTTTTAGTTTTTCTTTTAATAAATTAATTAGGTAATAAATTGCATTTTTATTATTTCCATGTGTTTTATGTGTATACTAGTCCTGGTCACGTGGTCCACACGAGGCAGAGTTGGATTGGGCGCCAATTCTAACACCGATTCTAACATCGAATCATTCCCGTGTAATTAATTTCACACCCTTAAGTTTCCACGGTCATCGGTTATAGTAGGGATCAAGCCCCAAGGTTGATTAATTAGCGTGATCGATCCAGACCTCGATCATTGCTCGGTGTTGCTGGTCTGGTGGTGGCAGCGTAGAGGCGACTCTAGGGTTTTGCTCAAAGCCTAGGTCACGTCATACTGGGTGTAGAATCCTAAGTCGGTCAATCGTCTTAGGACCACGTGGCGTGGAGTTGGCTTTGGTAAAAGTTTTGGAGTCCCTTGGTAGAGAATAAAAAGTAAGAATACGGGTAGAGGGAAAAGAAGGAAAGATAAGTAGAGAGGTACCCTACCCCGTGTTACAATGGTGCACAGCGGTGGTTTCAACAATTTTGTTGGAAATTGTTGAAAGGCTTACACGTCTAGCCGTTCGAACACGTGCGCGGATGCTAAGGAGACAGCCGCGGGCCAGGATTAGCAGTGCGCCTCACAACAGTGCGTTTGAGTGGGGATTGGCGAATCTTGGGTCATGCGGGCTGATATGATTAAGGTTTAGTTAGTACGATTAGGCTGTTAAAATAGATTTATTGAAAAGGAGACCGCTCCGAGTTGATTGGACTGGGTACCATACTCGACCCATTGCAATTAATTCAGAGGTGTTGGGAGCCGCCATACTCTCAACAGCAGTTCCGTGTGGGCTGTCGGGGCGGATGTATCTGTGGGACGCCAGTAGATAGTCCGAGGGCGTTATTAGACGACCCAAAACGCTAGGAAAAACGGAAATCCGTGAAGGGCGTTGCGGCCTCCGAGGGACGGACTAGTAACCTACCTAGCAGCGATTCAACAACTAAGTGATCGCACACTTAGTGGAGGTTGAGTCGTCCCTAGTCATAATGTTGCTGAAAGCTGCGTGTCGCTCTGTTGGAACCTAGATGGTCGTGGCCCCTAGGCTAGGTGTGGTACGGCGAGCCGGTAGGAACAATTATAAGATTAAGTCGAGTGCATTTTTGAATTAAGTATACTTCAATTTATAAAGTAATTTCCGTTTATTTTCGTTGTTCTAGAGATTAATTTTTTTTCCTTACATTCAATCCCCGGTTAAATTTTTTTTTATCAAAGTGTTTAGCATTTTCTTGCATATTAGGCTAAGTGCGTACATTAAGTTTTGCTATTCCCTGTTGTATTAGTCTAAGTCAGAGGCGTTGTTACTAGAGTGTAGTTAATCCTCTGGACTTAGGGCTATTGGTCGGTCACTATAGTAAGTGAAGGAGTTTAAGGGATAGTAAGTTGTGTGTAAATGCTTAATAGAGTCCGTGGAATATTTCTAAGTATTTTGGGATAAGTTTTCGGCTAAGTCAATGTCGGAAAGTCGTTAACTGTAATTAATTTGTATTCGTGGGTCACGTGTATGATCTGGGTATCATTAGGATTCTCCAGTCGATGCGAGTGATAGTTTCTAGTTTTTTACCAGTAAGACGGTAGAATTGTGTTTTTAGACTTAGAATTCTGTTTTCAGTAGAAACGTAGGTGGAAAATTTTCTAAGTCCAGCTTGGGCTAGAATCTGACTTTTTTGGCGAAATTCGAATTTTCATGTTTTGTGTATATTCTAGGGTCAGTATTACTCTCTAGTGCGCGCAAGGGACGTAATTCTGTCCGTAAGCATTAAACAGTGATCAGTACATTTTTGCCGAATTAAAGTATTTTTTCGAGAAAATCGTGTTGTAATTTTGTCAGAGTCCAGGGGGAGGGGTAAGAGAAGGAAAAGGAAGAGCAGGGGGAGAGGTAAGAGAAGGAAGGGGCTGAGCAGGGGGAGGGGTAAGAGAAGGAAGGGGAAGAGCAGGGGGAGGGGTAAGAGAAGGAAGGGGAAGAGCACGGGGAGGGGTAAGAGAAGGAAAGGGAAGAGCAGGGGGAGGGGTAAGAGAAGGAAGGGGAAGAGCAGGGGGTGGGGTAAGAGAAGGAAGGGAAAGAGCAGGGGGAGGGGTAAGAGAAGGCAGGGGCGGAGCAGGGGGAGGGGTAAGAGAAGGAACGGGAAGAGCAGGGGGAGGGATAAGAGAAGGAAGGGGAAGAGCAGTGGGAGGGGTAAGAGAAGGAAGGGGCTAAGCAGGGGGAGGGGTAAGAGAAGGAAGGGCAATATCAGGGGGAGTGGTAAAAGAAGGAAGGGGAAGAGCAGGGGGAGGGGTAAGAGAAGGAAGGGGAAGAGCAGGGGGAGGGGTAAGAGAAGGAAGGGGCTAAGCAGGGGGAGATGTAAGAGAAGGAAGGGGAAGAGTAGGGGGAGGGGTAAGAGAAGGAAGGGGGGAAGAGCAGAGGGAGGGGTAAGAGAAGGAAGGGGAAGAGCAGGGGGAGGGGTAAGAGAAGGAAGGGGAAGAGCACGGGGAGGGGTAAGAGAAGGAAGGGGAAGAGCAGGGGGAGGGCTAAGAGAAGGAAGGGGGGAAGAGCAGGGGGAGGGGTAAGAGAAGGCAGGGGCTGAGCAGGGGGAGGGGTAAGAGATGGAAGGGGAAAAACAGGGGGAGGGATAAGAGAAGGAAGGGGAAGAGCAGTGGGAGGGGTAAGAGAAGGAAGGGGCTGAGCAGGGGGAGGGGTAAGAGAAGGAAAAGAAAGAGCAGGGGGAGAGGTAAGAGAAGGAAGGGGCTGAGCAAGGGGAGGGGTAGGGGCTGAGGTAGGTAGGAGCAAGGGGCTGAGCAAGGGTATCAGCGCGGGACGGAACACGAAACAATGGGTATAAATTGGATAAGTTTAGATTTAGGAAAGACTTGGGTAAATACTGGTTCAGTAACAGGGTTGTTGATTTGTGGAACCAATTGCCGCGTAACGTGGTGGAGGAGGGGTCCCTCGATTGTTTCAAGCGCGGGTTGGACAAGTATATGAGTGGGATTGGGTGGTTATAGAATAGGAGCTGCCTCGTATGGGCCAATAGGCCTTTTGCAGTTACCTTTGTTCTTATGTTCTTAGGGGTAAGAGAAGGAAGGGGAAGAGCACGGGGAGGGGTAAGAGAAGGATGGGGAAGAGCAGGGAGAGGGGTAAGAGAAGGAAGGTGAAGAGCAGGGGGGAGGGGTAAGAGAAGGAAGGGGAAGAGCAGGGATAGGGGTAAGAGAAGGAAGGGGCTAAGCAGAGGGAGGGGTAAGAGAAGGAAGGGGTTAAGCAGGTATGGGAATTGATTTGGAGGAAGGAGGTAATAAAAGTATGTGTTTGTGGGAGAAAGGAATTGGCAAAACGATCAGGGAAAGAGAAGGTCCGCAAAATAACAATTCACTTAGGGTATATTACACTAACAGTAGAAGTCTAAGAAATAAAATTAACGAATTAAATGCTCTTGTCTGCACAGAAAAAATAGATATTATTGCACTTACCGAAACGTGGATGAATGTAGAAAATAGAGAACTATTAGCTGAATATCAAATATATGGATTTAAACTATTTCACACAGATAGATATATTAGACGAGGAGGTGGAGTAGCCATATATGTTAGGGACAATTTGAAATGTAGTCTCAAAGAGGGAATCAAAACAGAGCCACACACAGAAACTATTTGGATTGAATTAAACGAAAAAGCTAATAATATTATAATAGGAGTAATATATAGGCCACCAAATTTAGACAGAATGGAAGCAAAGCATCTATGGGATGAAATATCTAGAGCATCTAGATCTAACAGTATTTATGTCATGGGTGACTTTAATTTTAGCGGAATAAACTGGTTGAACAAAACAGGGAATAGTGAAGCAGAAGATTTTCTAGAATTAATTGACGATTGCTTTCTTACGCAACACATTAAGGAACCAACACGGGAAAATAATATTTTAGATTTAGTGTTAACTAACAGGGAAACGCAAATTAATGACATCGAAATAGGGAGTGAGCTAGGGAGCAGTGATCACAAAGAAATCAGATTTAGCATAGAATGGAATAGACCAGTAGGAGAAAATTCTGTTAAAGTGCCAGATTTTCGAAAAGCTGATTTTAATAGCCTAAGAAATTTTTTGGGTCAAATTGATTGGAAAGGCTTGGGTATGGGGTGTGGGCAGGTCTTGGAGCGAGACATGAACCAGCGATAGGTGACTTAAATGGGGATTTCGATGTGGATTCAATATATAACTTATTTAAGAATATTCTAAACAAAGCACAGGAACGTAGTATACCATACAAATTGAATAGATCGTATACTAATGACCCAAAGTGGATAACAAAGAATTTGAAGAACCTTATAGGTAAAAAGAGAGCTTGGTACAAAAGGATTAAAAATGGGGAGGTCACTTTAGAACAGGAATTCATACAACTGGTTAGAAATGTTAAAAAAGAGATAAGGAAAGCAAAAAGAAACTATGAAGTTCGCATAGCAGGGCAAGCAAAGACAAATCCTAAAGGGTTTTTTCAGTTATATCGTACTAAGACTAGGGAAAGGATAGGTCCATTAAAAACTGAGACAGGTCAAATAACAGATAGTGATGAAGAGATGAGTAGTATTTTTAATAAATATTTTGTATCTGTATTTACTAAAGAGGAACTTAACAATATGCCTTCAGCCGAACAAGTCTATGTGGGTGGGGACGAGGACAGGTTGACGAGTTTAGCAGTTACCAGGGAGGATGTTCTTAAACAAATAGTAAAACTCAAACCAAACAAATCCCCAGGGCCGGATGAAGTGTTTGCTAGGGTGCTTAAAGAATGCAAAGAGGAGCTTTGTGACCCACTGTCAACCATATTTAATAAATCAATAGAGTCAGGCAGAGTGCCAGAGTTTTGGAAAGTTGCTAATGTGATACCAGTTTTTAAGAAAGGAGATAGATCACTTGCGTCTAACTATCGACCAATTAGCCTAACGTCTATTGTGGGAAAGTTACTCGAATCTATAATAGCAAATAAAATTCGTCTTCATCTTAAGAACATAAGAACATAAGAACAAAGGTAACTGCAGAAGGCCTATTGGCCCATACGAGGCAGCTCCTATTCTATAACCACCCAATCCCACTCATATACTTGTCCAACCCGTGCTTGAAACAATCGAGGGACCCCACCTCCACAATGTTACGCGGCAATTGGTTCCACAAATCAACAACCCTGTTACTGAACCAGTATTTACCCAAGTCTTTCCTAAATCTAAACTTATCCAATTTATATCCATTGTTTCGTGTTCTGTCCTGTGTTGATACTTTTAATACCCTATTAATATCCCCCCGGTTATGTCCATTCATCCACTTGTAAACCTCTATCATGTCACCCCTAACTCTTCGCCTTTCCAGTGAATGCAACTTAAGCTTTGTTAATCTTTCTTCATATGAAAGATTTCTAATTTGGGGAATTAACTTAGTCATCCTACGCTGGACACGTTCAAGTGAATTTATATCCATTCTATAATATGGCGACCAAAACTGAACTGCATAATCTAAATGGGGCCTAACTAGAGCAAGATATAGCTTGAGAACCACACCAGGTGTCTTGTTACTAACGCTGCGATTAATAAATCCAAGTGTCCGATTTGCCTTATTACGAACATTTATGCATTGATCCTTTTGTTTTAAATTCTTACTAATCATAACTCCCAGATCCCTTTCGCAATCCGACTTCGCAATCACAACACCATCTAGCTCGTATCTTGTAACTCTATCATCATTACCTAACCTCAGAACTTTACATTTATCAGCATTAAACTGCATCTGCCAATCCTTTGACCATTTCAAAACCCTATCTAGATCAACTTGAAGTGATAGTGAGTCCTCCTCCGAATTAATTTCCCTACCGATTTTCGTATCATCGGCAAATTTGCAAATGTTGCTACTCAAACCTGAATCTAAATCATTTATATATATTATAAACAACAGAGGTCCCAGGACAGAGCCTTGAGGCACTCCACTTACAACATTTTCCCACTCTGACTTGATTCCATTTATACTAACTCTCTGTTTCCTTTGGTATAGCCATGCCCTAATCCAGCTTAATATAGCACCCCCAATACCATGAGACTCTATTTTTTTAATCAGTCTTTCATGTGGCACTGTATCAAAAGCTTTGCTAAAGTCAAGGTATACAACATCGCAATCCTTACCACTATCAACTGCCTCAACAATGCTAGAATAAAAAGATAACAAATTTGTTAAACATGAACGGCCATTTATAAAACCATGTTGCGACTCAATTATTAATTTATGTTTTTCAAGATGAAGACGAATTTTATTTGCTATTATAGATTCGAGTAACTTTCCCACAATAGACGTTAGGCTAATTGGTCGATAGTTAGACGCAAGTGATCTATCTCCTTTCTTAAAAACTGGTATCACATTAGCAACTTTCCAAAACTCTGGCACTCTGCCTGACTCTATTGATTTATTAAATATGGTTGACAGTGGGTCACAAAGCTCCTCTTTGCATTCTTTAAGCACCCTAGCAAACACTTCATCCGGCCCTGGGGATTTGTTTGGTTTGAGTTTTACTATTTGTTTAAGAACATCCTCCCTGGTAACTGCTAAACTCGTCAACCTGTCCTCGTCCCCACCCACATAGACTTGTTCGGCTGAAGGCATATTGTTAAGTTCCTCTTTAGTAAATACAGATACAAAATATTTATTAAAAATACTACTCATCTCTTCATCACTATCTGTTATTTGACCTGTCTCAGTTTTTAATGGACCTATCCTTTCCCTAGTCTTAGTACGATATAACTGAAAAAACCCTTTAGGATTTGTCTTTGCTTGCCCTGCTATGCGAACTTCATAGTTTCTTTTTGCTTTCCTTATCTCTTTTTTAACATTTCTAACCAGTTGTACGAATTCCTGTTCTAAAGTGACCTCCCCATTTTTAATCCTTTTGTACCAAGCTCTCTTTTTACCTATAAGGTTCTTCAAATTCTTTGTTATCCACTTTGGGTCATTAGTATACGATCTATTCAATTTGTATGGTATACTACGTTCCTGTGCTTTGTTTAGAATATTCTTAAATAAGTTATATATTGAATCCACATCGAAATCCCCATTTAAGTCACCTATCGCTGGGTTCATGTCTCGCTCCAAGACCGGCCCACACCCCATACCCAAGCCTTTCCAATCAATTTGACCCAAAAAATTTCTTAGGCTATTAAAATCAGCTTTTCGAAAATCTGGCACTTTAACAGAATTTTCTCCTACTGGTCTATTCCATTCTATGCTAAATCTGATTTCTTTGTGATCACTGCTCCCTAGCTCACTCCCTATTTCGATGTCATTAATTTGCGTTTCCCTGTTAGTTAACACTAAATCTAAAATATTATTTTCCCGTGTTGGTTCCTTAATGTGTTGCGTAAGAAAGCAATCGTCAATTAATTCTAGAAAATCTTCTGCTTCACTATTCCCTGTTTTGTTCAACCAGTTTATTCCGCTAAAATTAAAGTCACCCATGACATAAATACTGTTAGATCTAGATGCTCTAGATATTTCATCCCATAGATGCTTTGCTTCCATTCTGTCTAAATTTGGTGGCCTATATATTACTCCTATTATAATATTATTAGCTTTTTCGTTTAATTCAATCCAAATAGTTTCTGTGTGTGGCTCTGTTTTGATTCCCTCTTTGAGACTACATTTCAAATTGTCCCTAACATATATGGCTACTCCACCTCCTCGTCTAATATATCTATCTGTGTGAAATAGTTTAAATCCATATATTTGATATTCAGCTAATAGTTCTCTATTTTCTACATTCATCCACGTTTCGGTAAGTGCAATAATATCTATTTTTTCTGTGCAGACAAGAGCATTTAATTCGTTAATTTTATTTCTTAGACTTCTACTGTTAGTGTAATATACCCTAAGTGAATTGTTATTTTGCGGACCTTCTCTTTCCCTGATCGTTTTGCCAATTCCTTTCTCCCACAAACACATACTTTTATTACCTCCTTCCTCCAAATCAATTCCCATACCTCTATCTACTAACAGTTTAAACCCAAACAAACACCTCTAACCACTTCTTCTAGCGAGTTCGCAACAGCAACAACCCCAGCTCTCGATAGATGCACCCCATCACGAGCATACATTTCATTTCTTCCATAGAAGTGTTCCCAGTTGTCTATGAAAGATATTGCATTTGATTTGCAATATCTTTCCAGCCGGCAATTGACACCAAGTGCCCTCGATATCCATTCATTTCCCACTCCCTTTCTTGGAAGAATGCCACATATGATCGGGATTCCTCCCTTGCTCCTAACTAACTCTATGGCTGTTTTATACCTCTGAATCAGTTCCTCACTCCTGACTCGACCAACATCATTTCCTCCCACGCTAATGCAAATAATGGGATTGTTCCCATTACCAGCCATAATATCATTCATGTTGTTTATAATATCACCAATGCCAGCTCCGGGATAGCAAACCCTTAACCTGTTCCCCCTATCTCTAGCACAAAACGTTCTATCCAAATACCTTATCTGGGAATCTCCCACAACTAATGTTTGCTTAGGTACTTCCTTTACTTTCTGAGGGGCCTGCGCTTCCTTTCTCTTCGTTGCTTTCCCTTTTGCGCGATCCACAGTCTCTCCACAGCACTCGTCCTCCAAAACGTCAAATGAATTTGAAGTTGCTATGGCGTTTGAAGGCGGCTTTATCAAAGTCTTCTTAAGGCCCCTGTCTTTCGCAACTCTCCAAGACGAGGTCCCTTTACTGCTGGTCTCCTCCTTCGTTACTTCTCGTAGTTTTTTAAGCTGACGCACCTCCTCCCGCAGAGAGTCCAACTCTGTCCTCAGGGCTCCCACTAGAGTCACCAAGTCCTTCACTACAACTTCCATATTGCTATAACAACACTCAGGAGCTCCGGTTAACACAACCTCTCACTGTGACTTCACCTGACTGAATGCTGATAAATGTAAAGTTCTGAGGTTAGGTAATGATGATAGAGTTACAAGATACGAGCTAGATGGTGTTGTGATTGCGAAGTCGGATTGCGAAAGGGATCTGGGAGTTATGATTAGTAAGAATTTAAAACAAAAGGATCAATGCATAAATGTTCGTAATAAGGCAAATCGGACACTTGGATTTATTAATCGCAGCGTTAGTAACAAGACACCTGGTGTGGTTCTCAAGCTATATCTTGCTCTAGTTAGGCCCCATTTAGATTATGCAGTTCAGTTTTGGTCGCCATATTATAGAATGGATATAAATTCACTTGAACGTGTCCAGCGTAGGATGACTAAGTTAATTCCCCAAATTAGAAATCTTTCATATGAAGAAAGATTAACAAAGCTTAAGTTGCATTCACTGGAAAGGCGAAGAGTTAGGGGTGACATGATAGAGGTTTACAAGTGGATGAATGGACATAACCGGGGGGATATTAATAGGGTATTAAAAGTATCAACACAGGACAGAACACGAAACAATGGATATAAATTGGATAAGTTTAGATTTAGGAAAGACTTGGGTAAATACTGGTTCAGTAACAGGGTTGTTGATTTGTGGAACCAATTGCCGCGTAACATTGTGGAGGTGGGGTCCCTCGATTGTTTCAAGCACGGGTTGGACAAGTATATGAGTGGGATTGGGTGGTTATAGAATAGGAGCTGCCTCGTATGGGCCAATAGGCCTTCTGCAGTTACCTTTGTTCTTATGTTCTTATGTTCTTATGAGATGTAAGAGAAGGAAGGGGAAGAGTAGGGGGAGGTGTAAGAGAAGGAAGGGGAAGAGCAGGGGGAGGGGTAAGAGAAGGAAGGGGAAGAGCAGGGGGAGGGGTAAGAGAAGGCAGGGCTAAGCAGGGGAGAGGTAAGAGAAGGAACGGGAAGAGTAGGGGGAGGGGTAAGAGAAGGAAGGGGAAGAGCAGGGGAGGGGTAAGAGAAGGAAGGGATAGAGCAGGGGGAGGGGTAAGAGAAGGAAGGGGAAGAGCAGGGGGAGGGGTAAGAGAAGGAGGGGAAGAGCAGGGGGAGGGGTAAGAGAAGGAAGGGGAAGAAGCAGGGGGAGGGCTAAGAGAAGGAAGGGGTAGAGCAGGGAAGGGGTAAGAGAAGGAAGGGGTAGAGCAGGGGAAGGTGTAAGAGAAGGAAGGGGAAGAGCAGGGGGAGGGCTAAGAGAAGGAAGGGGAAGAGCAGGGGGGTAAGAGAAGGAAGGTGAAGAGCAGGGGGAGGGGTAAGAGAAGGAAGGGTAGATAGCAGCAGGGGAAGGGGTAAAAAGGAAGGGGTAGAGCAGGGGAAGGGGTAAGAGAAGGAAGGGGAAGAGCAGGGGGAGGGCTAAGAGAAGGAAGGGGAAGAGCAGGGGGGGGGGTAAGAGAAGGCAGGGGTAGAGCAGGGGGAGGGGGTGATGGTCACTACGCGCGGCTATAAACACTGGACCTCCAGGTTCAGTGGGGTGGCAATACTAATAAGAAGAGGACTCTCCTACCGCCCCATCCTCGTAGAAGACGACAACTTTCTTGCAATAGAACTCACCACTTCACACGGCCCCCTCATCGTCTGCACCGCATATCTAACCACCTACTGGCTGCCTACTCCCTCCATCCCTCTAACAAGCTGCTCGACATGAATCTAATAAGAGCCTCGCCTCCCCTCCATCCCTCTGAACAAGGGCACCTGCTCGACAGCTCGAATCTCCCCACTATCATCGCAGGACGACCTGAACATGCCCACCATCAGGCCTTATTCAACGCACCTGCCAGGCCAGACCTCAAGGGCAGGCAGCTCTTCAATCTAATGCAAAACCGGACCTCTCCTTCCAAGGCCCCCCCTTTAAGACGTTCTTTGCGGCAACCAGAGGGGCACCCCTGACATAGTTCTGACCAACAGAGATTGTGACCTGTTCCACTGCAGAGTAACCCAGGCAAGAACGTGGGGTCGGACCCACATCCCTGTGGTCACATCCCTCCAAGCAGCCCCCTTCAGATATGTGGCACCACCCAGGCCCAGACTGGGAACCATACGTGCCCGTGAATACGACACCTTCCTTGCTCGACGACCCCATCATTGAGTTCGAGAACCTCCCAACCCAAACAATCGACCAAGCAGTAAACACCCATCCACAACCGGATCCAGCTTGCAACCGAGGCCACTTGTGAAATATCCACCACAAGGACTTACCACCAATATAAGCCGACCCGAGAAATCAGAGGCAAAATGAATGAGTACCAGCGAGCTTGCCAAAGCCACTACCAAACTGGCCAGCCACCAGCGTTGACCCTACAAACACTCAAAAGGGAAACCATAGACCTTACGCTGACCCACAAGAGCCACATTTGGGGAACCCTAGTGAGACAGGCCAACCAGTACAAAAGGGAGCCGGCTACTTTCTGGCGCAAGATCAGACAGCTCCTGGGATCAGTTAACCCCAGCCTCACCCACCTTGTACACACATTCCTTGACGAAGATGAAGAGGAGCAGCAAGAAAAAATAGAAGACCCACAGGATCAGGCTGACCTCATGGGCGCAGTCTGGAAAAAGACACTCACAGCTTCAAACAGCAGAGCCTTCAACAACACTCACTTTGAACGTGTCAACCAATGGACAACAGAAAATGCCGCCTCCCTTAACAGCACCCCTCTGATTGACCTGACAACCCTAGAAGACGGACCACCCTCTAACAAGACCCATACTATGCTAGAGATGAGAGGAGTCATCAAAAGCACCAGAGATAAGGCCCCTGGACCATCAGGGATCAAAGCGCTGCAGATCAAACTTCTACCAGGCAATCTTATGCAATCCATACTCAACCTATTCAACGCTATGCTGGCATCGGGTCACATTCCTGTAGCATTCAAGTCAGCCAAGATGATATTCATTCCCAAACCCAAGAAAGACCCCCACCAACCTGGCAACTACCGACCAATCTCCCTCTTAGACACGATAGGCACAGTGCTTTGAAAAAATCATGTCAAACCGTCTTAACTACTACATGGAGTACAACAACCTCTTCACAGAAAAGCAGTTTGGCTTTCGAGCACATAGATCAACCCAGCACGCAATTAACATCATCTACGACGCCGTAAGCTCAATTCGAAAGCAAAAACAGGTAGCTTTGATTGCAACGAGGGACGTACACAAGGCCTTCGACAGCTTGTGGCACGATGGTCTTGTGTACAAATTAGCAGACTTACCAGCGCAAAACTGGACCCTCCTCAGGCTGATCAGAAATTTCCTTAAGAATAGGCAAGTTTCCCCCAGCTTCAAGGCAAAAGAGGCCGCAGCCTTCACCCCAACAGCTGGAGTCCCCCAAGGATCATGCTTGAGCCCGGTTCTCTTCAACATCTTTGTAAATGACCTACCCCAACCAGAGTATAGGGACCCATTATCGTACAATTTGCGGACGACGTAACACACGTAATAACATCTAACCCTAGCATCCAAGCGGCCAAGCATGCAACTGTAACCCGTAAGGCAAACGTAGAACTAGCAAGGACTGCTAACTGGGAAAGGAAATGGAGGATCACCACTAACCCAGAAAAGATCCAATTAAGCACTGTCGGCTGTATGGCCTTCTCTATTGAAAATGAGGGGGGAATAAGAATCAGGGGTGAACCCATAGCCATCTCAAACTCCAACACAGTGCTCGGGTACAACTTCAACAGGCTACTCAACTCCTCCCAGTACGTATCCCAGAAGACAGCGATGGCCCGTGGCTCACTGGAGAGGCTCTTCCGTTTCAACCAAGCCCCATCCCACATCAAGCTCCACCTGTACAGAATGATCATAAGGCCTAGCTTGGAATACCCCTACGTTCCCCTGAACCTCACCAACAAATCCAACATGTTGAAGATTCAACGAGTACAAAACAAGCACTTCGCTTTGCAGAGGGCCTGACTCTGAGGGACAGGGTAAGAACTGACCTGATCCATGAGACGCTCAACATGAAGCCAATGAACATTAGGCTCAGCTACCTGGCCTGAAGACAGCTGTACTGTATGAAGAACATGTATGTCCCAGACCCAGAAGATCCCTTCGTAGCAGAAAACACCACCAGCGACTACGAGATCCACGAACCACCACACAGAACCAGAAGAATCACTCTCCAACAAAAAGTGATCAGACATATCCATGATGAGGCCTTCCCAAGCCCTCAGATACTAAGCGGTCTGCCAGACGATCCAGATGAGTGGCCCATCCCGGACCCAATCTACACCAAATGAAGAATAAAGAAAGAAAGAAAAAAAAAAAAAATAAAAAAAAAAATAAAAAAAAAAAAATAAAAAAAAATAAAAAAATAAAAAAAAATAAATAAATAAAAAAAAAAAATATAATAATAAAAAAAAATATATATAAATAAATAAACACCTACAAAAAAAAAAAAAAAAAATATAAAACCAAAAAACCATTTGTCGTGGCGTCAGAAGTGTAACTACCCTGATGTTTCTAAGATTAGCCTCCTTCAGCCAACTCCA
The DNA here is from genome assembly GCF_020424385.1 of Procambarus clarkii. NCBI lineage: Eukaryota > Metazoa > Arthropoda > Malacostraca > Decapoda > Cambaridae > Procambarus > Procambarus clarkii. The sequence goes on from NW_025552356.1 coordinate 53,857, forward strand.
TCGGCTCTAGTGCTTTAGGACACCACAAGGTCACAAACACTAGCCCCCCCAGCCAATGTACTGACAACCCAACATAACACACACGCAAACAAACAACACATACAAAAATGTCAACCCATGGTGGACAGGCCACCGAACTTTCAAACCTCCTCTCTCTCTACACCCGCATCCTCTTCCTGAATTTCATCTCCCCATCCCTCTACCTCCCCCATCCTTTCCATTCCCTATGGACATCAATCCAATCCAATCCACTGGACCTCCCGGGTGATGGTCACTATGCGCGGGTATAAACACTGGACCACCCGGGTGATGGTCACTACGCGCGGGTATAAACACTGGACCACCCGGGTGATGGTCATCTGGGTACTACTGGCCCTCGCCTTGTGGGACCCACATCACAACCGTCGCTGCCTCACCAACTTGCAGTGTTCACTTAATAATATTAATTTAATTCATTAGTAAAATCAGAGATAAATTAATGTAAAACATTATTTTCTTATTCTTTATTTTTCTTGCTGTATTTGATGAAGATGAACACACCATAGTCATCTACCAAGATATGTCTGTTTAATCAAGCGCCCTAACACGTCATGGCAACTCTGTAGGCCTATAGTGTACATGCCCCAGCCGTCACACAGATCCTGTTACACTCCCTCCCCATCTTCTCCTCCCCACCTTCCTCTCTTCCCTCCTACCCTCTTCCCCCCTCCTCTTCCCCTTCCTCCTTCTCATTCCCTTTCTCTCACCCCTTCCCTCTTCCCCTTCTCTTTCCCTTCCTTCACATCCCCCCTTCTCTTACCCCCTCCCCACTCCTCATCCCCCTTCCCTTACCCTTCCCCCTCCTCCTCCCACTTCTCTTACCCCTACCCCATTCTCTTTCCCTTTCTCTTACCCCCTCCTCTTCCCATTCCTCCTCATCCCCCTTCTCTTTCCCCTTCCTTCTTTCCATTCCTCCTCATTTTCATCCTCCTTCTCTTCCCCATTCTCCTCATCCTCCTCCTCATCCACCCTTCTCTTACCCCTCCCCCCCTTTTTACCCCTTTCTTTTACCCCTCCCTCTCCTCTTCCCCTTCTCTTACCCCTCCTCTTCCCCTTCCTCTTCATCCCCGTCTGTTACCCCTCCTTTTCGCCCTCCTCCCCATCCCCCCTTCTCTTACCCCTCCCCCTCCTTACCGCCTCGTTCTCTTACTTCTTCCCCCTACCCTCACCCCCTTCCACTTCCCTTCCTCTTCCTTCTCATCCCCTTCCCTCACTCCTTCTCTTCGCCCTCCCCTGTTTCCCTTAACTACTTCTACCCCTGCTATTCTCCCCCTCCTCTTCTTCTCCGTCACTTAGTTCCCCCCTCCCCGAGGTCCTCCTCCTTCCCCCTTCCTCCTAGACCTACTCCTTCTTCCTAGCTCTCCTCCTTCTCCTTCCTCCTCGTTCTGTTCCTTACTCCTCTTCCTTAATTCTCGCCCTCTTCCTCCTTCCTCCTTGCCCTCCTCATTCCACCTCTCCTTCCTCCTCGCCCACCTCCTCCTTCCTCTTTGCCCTCCTCCTCCTCCTTCCTCCTCGCTCTTCTTCTCCATCCTCCTCGCCCTCCTCCTTCCTTCTCACCATCCTCCTTCCTCCTCGTCCTCGTCCTCCTTCCTCCTTGCCCCCTCCTCCTTCCTCTCCGCCCTCCTCCTCCTCCTAATTCCTCCTTCCTCCTAGCCCTTCTCCTCCTTTCTCCTTGCCCTCCTCCTCCTCGCCCTCCTCCTCCTCCTTCCTCCTTGCTCTCCTCCAATATAAAAGACAACAAAACGTTTTCAGATTCTTTCACACCACTTTCCAGCAACATTTATAATTTATATCAATTATTGTAGGGAATAATACATAAATTATATATTTAAACATGATATTAGTGTTTAGTGGAATGCATAAGGAGTCAAATTGTGTTAAAAAGAGCGATTTTTAGAAAATTTGGAAAACTACTTTTTTCTGATAATTGAATAACTAAATGTATTTTGAAGGTTTCATTCAGCCATTAAATATCATTCACAATTTATTAATGAATTTAAAAAAAACACCATATATTTTATATTTAAACATGTAAAAACTATTTGTAATACATTAGGAACAAAATAGTCATAGAAAATTTTTTTATTATAAAACCTATGTGTTTGGATTTTTGTATTAAAAGGTGGTAGTGTACTCACCTAGTTGTGTTTGCGGGGGTTGAGCTCTGGCTCTTAGGTCCCGCCTCTCAACCGTCAATCAACAGGTGTACAGATTCCTGAGCCTATCGGGCTCTATCATATCTACACTTGAAAGTGTGTATGGAGCCAGCCTCCACCACATCACCCACTAATGCATTCCATTTGTCAACCACTCTGACACTAAAAAAGTTCTTTCTAATATCTCTGTGGCTCATTTGGGCACTCAGTTTCCACCTGTGTCCCCTTGTGCGTGTTCCTCTTATGTTAAATAGACTGCCTTTATCTACCCAATCAATTCCCTTCAGAATCTTGAATGTGGTGATCATGTCCCCCCTAACTCTTCTGTCTTCCAGCGAAGTGAGGATTAATTCCCATAGTCTCTCCTCGTAGCTCATACCTCTCAGCTCGGGTACTAGTCTGGTGGCAAACCTTTGAACTTTTTCCAGTTTAGTCTTATCCTTGACTAGATATGGACTCCATGCTGGGGCTGCATACTCCAGGATTGGCCTGACATATGTGGTATACAAAGTTCTGAATGATTCTTTACACAAGTTTCTGAATGCCGTTCGTATGTTGGCCAGCCTGGCATATGCCGCTGAAGTTATCCGCTTGATATGTGCTGCAGGAGACAGGTCTGGCGTGATATCAACCCCAAGTCTTTTTCCTTCTCTGACTCCTGAAGAATTTCCTCTCCCAGATGATACCTTGTATCTGGCCTCCTGCTCCCTACACCTATCTTCATTACATTACATTTGGTTGGGTTAAACTCTAACAACCATTTGTTCGACCATTCCTTCAGCTTGTCTAGGCCTTCTTGAAGCCTCAAACAGTCCTCTTCTGTTTTAATCCTTCTCATAATTTTAGCATCGTCTGCAAACATTGAGAGAAATGAATCGATACCCTCCGGGAGATCATTTACATATATCAGAAACAAGATAGGACCGAGTACAGAGCCCTGTGGGACTCCACTGGTGACTTCACGCCAATCGGAGGTCTCACCCCTCACCGTAACTCTGTTTCCTATTGCTTAGATACTCCTTTATCCACTGGAACACCTTACCAGCTACACCTGCCTGTCTCTCCAGCTTATGTACCAGCCTCTTATGCGGTACTGTGTCAAAGGCTTTCCGACAATCCAAGAAAATGCAGTCCGCCCAGCCCTCTCTTTCTTGCTTAATCTTTGTCACCTGATCGTAAAATTCTATCAAGCCTGTAAGGCAAGATTTACCCTCCCTGAACCCATGTTGGCGATTTGTCACGAAGTCCCATCTCTCCAGATGTGTTACCAGGTTTTTTCTCACGATCTTCTCCATCACCTTGCATGGTATACAAGTCAAGGACACTGGCCTGTAGTTCCGCGACTTCTGTCGCCCTTTTTGTATATTGGGACCACATTCGTCGTCTTCCATATTTCTGGGAGGTCTGCCGTCTCCAGTGACTTACTATACACTATGGAGAGTGGCAAGTAAAGTGCCTCTGCACACTCTTTCAGTACCCATGGTGAGATCCCATCTGGACCAACAGCCTTTCTAACATCCAGATCCAGCAGGTGTCTCTTGACCTCCTCTCTCGTAATTTCGAACTCTTCCAAGGCCGCCTGGTTTACCTCCCTTTCTCCTAGCAGAGTGACCTCCTCTTGTTCTATTGTGAAGACCTGAAACCTCTTGTTGAGTTCTTCACACACCTCTCTGTCATTCTCCGTATACCTGTTCTCGCCTGTTCGAAGTTTCAATACCTGTTCTTTCACTGTTGTTTTCCTTCTGATGTGACTGTGGAGTAGCTTTGGTTCGGTCTTGGCTTTGTTTGCTATATCATTTACAAAACTTTTCTCTGCTTCTCTTCTCACCCTGACGTACTCATTCCTGGTTCTCTGGTATCTCTCTCTGCTTTCTGGTGTTCTGTTATTCCGGAAGTTCCTCCACGCCCTTTTGTTCAGTTTCTTCGCTTCCATACATGCCCTATTATACCACGGATTCTTCTGTTACTTCTCGGATTTTTCCCTTTGGGCCTTGATGAACCTGTTTACTGCCTCCTGACACTTTTGGGTAACATAGTCCATCATACCCTGTACAGACTTATCTCTGAGGTGTGTGTGTGGTGGTAGTGGTGGTGGTGGTGTGTGGTGGTGGTGGTTTTAGTGTGTGGTGTTGGTGGTGGTAGTGTGTGGTGGTGGTGGTAGTGTGTGGTGGTGTTGGTAGTGTGTGGTGCTGGTGTGTGGTGGTGGTTGTAGTGTTTAGTGGTAGTGTGTGGTGGAAGTGTGTGGAGGCAGTGTGTGGAAATAGTGTGTGGTGGTAGTGTGTGTGGTGGTGGTAGTGTGTGGTGGTAGTGGTGGTGGTGGTGTGTAGTGGTGGTGGTAGTGTGTGGTGGTGGTGGTAGTGTGTGGTGTTGGTGGTGGTAGTGTGTGGTGGTATTAATACAACTTACTACCATTGTCTTAGTGGTAGTAAGTTGTATGTCAGTGTGGTGGGAAGTTGCTTGTCTTAGTGGTAAAAAATTGTACCTTACCTTGAGGTTACCTTGAGGTGCTTCCGGGCCTTAGTGTCCCCGCAGCCCGGTCGTCGACCAGGCCTCCTGGTTGCTGGACTGATCAACCAGGCTGTTAGACGCAGCTGCTCGCAGCCTGACGTATGAGTCACAGCCTGGTTGATCAGGTATCCTTTGGAGGTGCTTATCCAGTTCTCTCTTGAACACTGTGAAGGGTCGGCCAGTTATGCCCCTTATGTGTAGTGGAAGCGTGTTGAACAGTCTCGGGCCTCTGATGTTGAAAGAGTTCTCTCTCAGAGTACCTGTTGCACCTCTGCTCTTCAACGGGGGTATTCTGCACATCCTGCCATGCCTCTGGTCTCATGTGATGTTATTTCTGTGTGCAGGTTTGGGACCAGCCCCTCAATTATTTTCCACGTGTAAATTATTTTGTATCTCTCCCGCCTGCGCTCAAGGGAGTACAGATTTAGGTTCTTTTAATCGGTCCCAGTAGTTTAGATGTTTTACTGAGTGGATTCTAGCAGTAAAGGATCTCTGCACGCTCTGCAGGTCAGCAATTTCTCCAGCTTTGAAAGGGGCTGTCATTGTGCAGCAGTACTCCACTCTAGAGAGCACAAGCGTTTTGAAAAGTATCATCATCGGTATAGCATCTCTAGTGTGAAAAGTTCTTGTTATCCAACCTGTCATTTTTCTTGCAGTTGTGACGGCTACTTTATTGTGTTCTTTAAAGGTATGGTCTTCCGACATGAATACACCCAGATCCTTTACATTGCCTTTTCGTTCTGTGTTATGATTTGCCTGAGTTTTGTACCTGGTTTCTGTTTTTATATTTTCAATTAATTTTTCTATTTTCCGCAGCGCATGAGCTGGAACTTATCCTCGTTAAACACCATATTATTTTCTGTAGCCCATAGAAAGACGTGTCTGTCACAGTGGTGGTAAGTTGTCTGTCACAGTGGTGGTAAGTTGTCTGTCACAGTGGTGGTAAGTTGTCTGTCACAGTGGTGGTAAGTTGTCTGTCACAGTGGTGGTAAGTTGTCTGTCACAGTGGTGGTAAGTTGTCTGTCACAGTGGTGGTAAGTTGTCTGTCACAGTGGTGGTAAGTTGTATGTCACAGTGGTGGTAAGTTGTCTGTCACAGTGGTGGTAAGTTGTCTGTCACAGTGGTGGTAAGTTGTCTGTCACAGTGGTGGTAAGTTGTCTGTCACAGTGGTGGTAAGTTGTCTGTCACAGTGGTGGTAAGTTGTATGTCACAGTGGTGGTAAGTTGTCTGTCACAGTGGTGGTAACCCAGGAAACACAAAACGTTGTGACAACCTCCAATAATGTTTGAATAGGGTTGTGGGAAAGATATGTGTCATGTGTGGTTCAACTGGCACATGAGCAACCTTTAACCCAAGATTGGTAAAATTAATTCTTTATGTAATAAAGAAAAAATGCCGCCTTTTCTAACACTAGTTTCACCTTTATATATAACAAAAATATTATGTTTGTTTAAATATTAAATTTATGTACTTTACATATACAAAATGTAAATGTTGTTCCATAGCTGTATGAAATAGTTTTAAAGCATTTAGTTACTCGATGATTGGATTATATTTTTTGGTAAATATTGCTAATATATTGACCTAGATACTATTGTTTGTTCCCTTTTATATTAAAACTATTTTTCAGGTATGTTTATTAAATTTATGTAGTTTTGTAATGCTCAATTATAATCATAATAATAATAATTGAAAGGTTGTGTCTTAGTTGCAGGTTGGGTGTGCAAAATATTTACTTAAACCAAACTTTTATTGATTTTTTAATATTATTTTGCTAAAAAAATATATAACACTATTTTCTAAATGATATATTAAATAATATTGTTTTCATGTTTAAATTTAAATTGATGTACAGTACAACTGACACACTAGTCCCAATTAGTGTGGTGTACAATACCAGTACAACTGACACACCTGGCCACACACAGTGTGTGTGGCCAGGTGAGGGTGTAGCCAGGTGTGTGTAGACGAATACAGCAATAAAAGGGGAGGCTTGGTGAATTGACACAGGATGTTGGCAAACCGTCAGTGCGTGCTTCCAATGCCATATTTGTTTTTTTTTTTATTAAGGACATGTTATATATGTTCATTTGTTCTAACTTATATTACAAGACAGCAAGGAAAAAAGTTATTACACGGTTTAAATGATTGTCTTGCTATAAATTGCTTGTTGTGATTAAAATTAAATAGGAAAATAGAAATGGCAGCCAAGAAATACGACCACATTTACTGGAAAGTCAAACTGTCCCCCCCCCCCTCCCTCTCAGTGTGTCTAAACATAAGTCCTGGCAGGAAACATGCACACCCTCCTCTGTTTGGAAAGATAACTGAACTACATACATCACATACACTACCACACACCACCACTGCCACACACACCATCACTGCCACACACACCATCACTGCCACACACACCATCACTGCTACACACACCACCACTGCCACACACACCACCACTGCCACACACACCACCACTGCCACACACACACCACCACTGCCACACACACCACCACTGCTACACACACCACCACTGCCACACACACCACCATTGCTACACACACACCACCACTGCCACACACACCACCACTGCCACACACACCATCACTGCCACACACACCACCACTGCCACACACACCACCACTGCCACACACACCATCACTGCCACACACACCACCACTGCTACAAACACACCACCACTGCCACACACACCACCACTGCCACACACACACCACCACTGCCACACACACCATCACTGCCACACACACCACCACTGCCACACACACCATCACTGCCACACACACCACCACTGCCACACACACCACCACTGCCACACACACCATCACTGCCACACACACCATCACTGCCACACACACCACCACTGCCACACACACCATCACTGCCACACACCACCACTGCCACACACACCATCACTGCCACACACACCATCACTGCCACACACACCACCACTGCCACACACACCATCACTGCCACACACCACCACTGCCACACACACCATCACTGCCACACACACCATCACTGCCACACACACCATCACTGCCACACACACCACCACTGCCACACACACCATCACTGCCACACACCACCACTGCCACACACACCACCACTGCCACACACCACCACTGCCACACACACCGCCACTGCAACACACACCACCACTGCCACACACACCACCACTGCCACACACACACCACCACTGCCACACACCACCACTGTCACACACACTCCCACTGCTACACACACCACCACTGCCACACACACCACCACTGCCACACACACACCACCACTGCCACACACACCACCACTGCTACACACACACTACCACTGCTACACACAACACCACTGCCACACACACCACCACTGCCATACACACCACCACTGCCACACACCACTACTGCCACACACACCACCACTGCTACACACACCACCACTGCTACACACACCACCACTGCCACACACACCACCACTGCCACAAACACCACTACTGCCACACACACCACCACTGCCACACACACCACCACTGCCACACACACCACCACTGCTACACACACACCAACACTGCTACACACACCACCACTGCCACACACACCACCACTGCCACACACACAACACCACTGCTACACACACCACCACTGCCACACACACCACCACTGCCACACACACCACCACTGCCATACACACCACCACTGCCACACACCACTACTGCCACACACACCACCACTGCTACACACACCACCACTGCTACACACACCACCACTGCCACACACACCACCACTGCCACACACACCACTACTGCCACACACACCACAACTGCCACACACACCACCACTGCTACACACACACCACCACTGCCACACACACCACCACTGCCACACACACACCACCACTGCCACACACACCACCACTGCCACACACACACCACCACTGCTACACACACCACCACTGCCACACACACCACCACTGCCACACACACCACCACTGCTACACACACACCACCACTGCTACACACACCACCACTGCCACACACACACCATCACTGCCACACACACCACCACTGCTACACACACCACCACTGCCACACACACACCACCACTGCCACACACACCACCACTGCTACACACACCACCACTGCCACACACACACCATCACTGCCACACACACCACCACTGCTACACACACCACCACTGCCACACACACCACCACTGCTACACACACCACCACTGCCACACACACTACCACTGCTACACACACCACCACTGCTACACACACCACAACTGCTACACACACCACCACTGCCACACACACCATCACTGCCACACACACCACCACTGCTACAAACACACCACCACTGCCACACACACCACCACTGCCACACACACACCACCAGTGCCACACACACCACCACTGCTACACACACCACCACTGCCACACACACACCACTGCCACGCACACCACCACTGCTACACACACCACCACTGCCACACACACCACCACTGCCACGCACACACCACCACTGCCACACACACCACCACTGCTACACACACCACCACTGCCACACACACACCATCACTGCCACACACACCACCACTGCTACACACACCACCACTGCCACACACACCACCACTGCTACACACACCACCACTGCCACACACACTACCACTGCTACACACACCACCACTGCTACACACACCACAACTGCCACACACACCACCACTGCCACACACACCATCACTGCCACACACACCACCACTGCTACAAACACACCACCACTGCCACACACACCACCACTGCCACACACACACCACCACTGCACACACACCACCACTGCTGCTACACACACCACCACTGCCACACACACACCACTGCCACGCACACCACCACTGCTACACACACCACCACTGCCACACACACCACCACTGCCACGCACACACCACCACTGCCACACACACCACCACTGCTACACACACCACCACTGCCACACACACCACCACTGCCACACACACCATCACTGCCACACACACCACCACTGCTACAAACACACCACCACTGCCACACACACCACCACTGCCACACACATGTGTGAGACATGACAAGGGAGGAGAGAGCCGTGGCGGCAGAAGCAAGGAAGAGGCGCAGGGCGAGAGGGGAAAACCAGGAAGTCACAGCTCCCAACACAACACCCCCAGAGGCGAGGGGGGAACCCACAACCAGCTACCCAGTAACACCAGAAGGGAGGACAACCCCGCCTCCCTCCTCTGCATAGAAAACCCCCCTACCCCAAACCCTCCCTGCCCCCACTCAAAAGTTCAGCCAAATCTCCCTCCCCCCAAACCCAATCCCCACCCTTCTACCCCTCCCCTCCTCCTGAGTCCTCCCTCCCCCCTTTCCTTCCCGTCCTCCCTCCCCTTTCACCCCATACCCTCCCTGTCCCTCCCCCTTCACTGGATCCCCCGCCCCTCATTCCAGTATCCTCTGAGATCCTGTTACCCACCTCACAGGTCCTCACACCCATGGAACAGCCTCCCCCACCAGCAGAACACTCACCAAGGAGGCGATTTGAGAAGGGACAGAAGAAAGTGAGCCTCAAAGCGATGTACACTAACATAGATGGAATTACAAATAAAGCAAATGAGCTTGGAGAACTGGTACTAGAGGAAAACCCAGACATAATAGCCCTCACAGAAACAAAGATCACGAAAACAATAACAAATGCAGTGTTCCCACAGGACTATTATGTTATGCGGAAAGAGAGGGAAGGAAGAGGCGGGGGTGGTGTAGCTCTGCTGGTAAGAAAAGGCTGGGATTTTGAGGAGATGGATATTCAGGGCTGTGAAGGTTTCAGTGACTACATAGCAGGTACTGTAACAAATGGAGGGAAAAAAATTATAGTCGCAGTCATATATAATCCACCACCAAATGACAGAAGACCTAGACAGGAATATGATAGAAACAACATGGCCACCATTAACATAATAGAAAGAGCAGCTTCTGTTGCTAGCAGGAATGGATCTGGACTACTAATTATGGGAGACTTCAACCATGGGAAGATAGATTGGAAGAACAGAGACCCGCATGGAGGACCAGAAACATGGAGAGCTAAGCTGCTGGACGTGGCAACAAGAAACTTTCTAAGCCAGCATACCAAAGAGCCAACAAGAATGAGAGGAGAAGATGAACCAACAATGCTTGATTTGAAATTTACCCTAAATGAATGGGATATAAGGGAAGTTAAGATGGAAGCGCCCTTGGGAATGAGTGACCACAGTGTATTGAACTTTGAGTACCTGGTAGAGCTAGGACTTATCTCCCCCCAAAAAGAACTAGGAATCAAAAGGCTGGCATACCGAAAGGGGAATTATGAACAGATGAGAAGTTTCCTAAGTGAAATACCTTGGGACACAGACCTCAGAGACAAGTCTGTACAGGGTATGATGGACTATGTTACCCAAAAGTGTCAGGAGGCAGTAAACAGGTTCATCCCGGCCCAAAGGGAAAAATCCGAGAAGCAACAGAAGAATCCATGGTATAATAGGGCATGTATGGAAGCGAAGAAACTGAACAAAAAGGCGTGGAGGAACTTCCGGAATAACAGAACACCAGAAAGCAGGGAGAGATACCAGAGAACCAGGAATGAGTACGTCAGGGTGAGAAGAGAAGTAGAGAAAAATTTTGAAAATGATATAGCAAACAAAGCCAAGACCGAACCAAAGCTACTCCACAGTCACATCAGAAGGAAAACAACAGTGAAAGAACAGGTATTGAAACTTGGAACAGGCGAGGACAGGTATACAGAGAATGACAGAGAGGTGTGTGAGGAACTCAACAAGAGGTTCCAGGAGGTCTTCACAATAGAACAGGGTGAGGTCACTGTGCTAGGAGAAAGGGAGGTAAACCAGGCGGCCTTGGAGGAGTTCGAAATTACGAGAGAGGAGGTCAAGAGACACCTGCTGGATCTGGATGTTAGAAAGGCGGTTGGTCCAGATGGGATCTCACCATGGGTACTGAAAGAGTGTGCAGAGGCACTTTGCTTGCCACTCTCCATAGTGTATAGTAAATAACTAGAGACGGGAGACCTACCAGAAATATGGAAGACGGCGAATGTGGTCCCAATATACAAAAAGGGCGACAGACAAGAGGCACTGAACTACAGGCCAGTGTCCTTGACTTGTATACCATGCAAGATGATGGAGAAGATCGTGAGAAAAAACCTGGTAACACATCTGGAGAGAAGGGACTTCGTGACAAATCGCCAACATGGATTCAGGGAGGGTAAATCTTGCCTTACAGGCTTGATAGAATTCTACGATCAGGTGACACAGATTAAGCAAGAAAGAGAGGGCTGGGCGGACTGCATTTTCTTGGATTGTCGGAAAGCCTTTGACACAGTACCGCATAAGAGGCTGGTACATAAGCTGGAGAGACAGGCAGGTGTAGCTGGTAAGGTGCTCCAGTGGATAAGGGAGTATCTAAGCAATAGGAAGCAGAGAGTTACGGTGAGGGGTGAGACCTCCGATTGGCGTGAAGTCACCAGTGGAGTCCCACAGGGCTCTGTACTCGGTCCTATCTTGTTTCTGATATATGTAAATGATCTCCCGGAGGGTATCGATTCATTTCTCTCAATGTTTGCGGACGATGCTAAAATTATGAGAAGGATTAAAACAGAAGAGGACACACACACCACCACTGCCACACACACCACCACTGCTACACACACCACCACTGCCACTGCCACACACCACCACTGCCACACACACACCACCACTGCACACACACACCACCACTGCCACACACACACCACCACTGCCACACACACACCACCACTGCCACACACAACCCCACACACACACACCACCACCACACACACACCACCACACACCACACACACACCACCACTGCCACACACACCACCACTGCACACACACACCACCACTGCCACACACACCACCACTGCCACACACACCACCACTGCCCACACACACCACCACTGCCACACACACCACCACTGCACACACCACACACACCACACACACACACCACCACTGCCACACACACACCACCACTGCCACACACACCACCACTGCCACACACACCACCACTGCCACACACACACCACCACTGCCACACACACCACCACTGCCACACACACACCACCACTGCCACACACACCACCACTGCCACACACACACCACCACTGCCACACACACCACCACTGCCACACACACACCACCACTGCCACACACACCACACTGCACACACACCACCACACACACACCACTGCCACACACACACCATCACTGCCACACACACACCACCACTGCCACCACACACACACACACCACCACTGCCACACACACCACCACTGCCACACACACACCACCACTGCCACACACACACCACCACTGCACACACACACCACCACTGCACACACACACCACCACTGCCACACACACACCACCACTGCCACACACACCACCACTGCCACACACACCACCACTGCCACACACACACCACCACTGCACACACACACACCACCACTGCCACACACACCACCACTGCACACACACACCACCACTGCACACACACACCACCACTGCACACACACACCACCACTGCCACACACACCACCACTGCCACACACACCACCACTGCACACACACACCACCACTGCCACACACACACCACCACTGCCACACACACCACCACTGCCACACACACCACCACTGCACACACACACCACCACTGCCACACACACACCACCACTGCCACACACACCACCACTGCTACACACACACCACCACTGCCACACACACCACCACTGCCACACACACACCACCACTGCACACACACACCACCACTGCACACACACACCACCACCACACACACACCACCACACACACACACACCACCACTGCCACACACACCACCACTGCCACACACACACCACCACTGCCACACACACACCACCACTGCCACACACACCACCACTGACACACACACACCACCACTGCCACACACCACCACTGCCACACACACCACCACTGCCACACACACACCACCACTGCACACACACACCACCACTGCCACACACACCACCACTGCACACACACACACTGCCACCACACCACACACACACCACCACTGCCACACACACACCACCACTGCACACACACACACACACCACCACTGCCACACACACCACCACTGCCACACACACACCACCACTGCCACACACACACACCACCACTGCCACACACACCACCACTGCCACACACACCACCACTGCCACACACACCACCACTGCTACACACCCACCACCTGCCACACACACCACCACTGCCACACACCACCACACTGCCACACACACCACCACTGCACACACACACCACCACTGCACACACACACCACCACTGCCACACACACCACCACTGCCACACACACCACCACACACACCACCACTGCACACACACACTGCCACACCACCACTGCCACACACACACCACCACTGCCACACACACCACCACTGCCACACACACCACCACTGCCACACACACACCACCACTGCCACACACACCACCACTGCCACACACACACCACCACTGCACACACACCACACACACACCACCACTGCCACACACACCACCACTGCCACACACACCACCACTGCCACACACCACCACCACCACACACACACCACCACTGCACACACACACCACCACTGCCACACACACCACCACCACCACACACACCACACTGCCACACACACTGCCACACACACCACCACTGCCACACACACCACCACTGCCACACACACACCACCACTGCCACACACACACCACCACTGCTACACACACACCACCACTGCACACACACACCACCACTGCCACACACACCACCACTGCCACACACACCACCACTGCCACACACACACCACCACTGCCACACACACACCACCACTGCCACACACACCACCACTACCACACACACCACCACTGCCACACACACCACCACTGCTACACACACCACCACTGCCACACACACCACCACTGCGACACACACACCACCACTGCCAAACACACACCACCACTGCCACACACACCACCACTACCACACACACCACCACCACACACACCACCACTGCCACACACACACCACACACACACCACCACTGCACACACACACCACCACTGCCACACACACCACCACTGCACACACCACCACTGCACACACACACCACCACTGCCACACACACCACCACTGCACACACACACCACCACTGCACACACACACCACCACTGCCACACACACACCACCACCACCACCACACACCACCACTGCCACACACACCACCACTGCTACACACCACCACCACTGCCACACACACCACCACTGCCACACACACCACCACTGCCACACACACCACCACTGCTACACACCACCACTGCCACACACACACACCACAGTCACACACACCACCACTCCCACACACACCACCACTGCCACACACACACCACCACTGCCACACACACACCACCACCACCACACACACACACCACCACTGCACACACACCACCACTGCCACACACACCACCACTGCCACACACACCACACACCACTGCCACACACACACCACCACTGCCACACACACCACCACTGCCACACACACCACCCACACACACCACCACTGCCACACACACACCACCACTGCCACACACACCACCACTGCACACACACACCACCACTGCCACACACACCACCACTGCCACACACTACCACCACTGCAACACACACACCACCACTGCCACACACACCACCACTGCCACACACACCACCACTGCCACACACACCACCACTGCCACACACACACCACCACTGCCACACACACCACCACTGCACACACACACCACCACTGCCACACACACACCACCACTGCCACACACACCACCACTGCCACACACACACCACCACCACTGCACACACACACCACCACACACACACACCACCACTGCACACACACACCACCACTGCACACACACACCACCACTGCCACACACACACCACCACTGCACCACACACACCACCACTGCCACACACACCACCACTGCCACACACACACCACCACTGCCACACACACCACCACTGCTACACACACACCACCACTGCCACACACACACCACCACTGCCACACACACACCACCACTGCACACACACACCACCACTGCTACACACACACCACCACTGCCACACACACCACCACTGCCACACACACCACCACTGCCACACACACACCACCACTGCTACACACACACCACCACTGCACACACACACCACCACTGCACACACACACCACCACTGCACACACACACCACCACTGCACACACACACCACCACTGCCACACACACCACCACTGCCACACACACCACCACTGCCACACACACCACCACCACCACACACACACCACCACTGCCACACACACACCACCACTGCACACACACACCACCACACCACACACACACCACCACTGCACACACACACCACCACTGCCACACACACCACCACTGCACACACACACACCACCACTGCCCACACACACCACCACTGCACACACACACCACCACTGTCACACACACACCACCACTGCCACACACACCACCACTGCCACACACACCACCACTGCCACACACACCACCACTGCACACACACACCACCACTGCCACACACACCACCACTGCCACACACACACCACCACTGCCACACACACACCACCACTGCCACACACACCACCACTGCCACACACACCACCACTGCCACACACACCACCACTGCGACACACACACACTGCCACACACACCACCACTGCCACACACACACACCACCACTGCCACACACACACCACTGCCACACACACCACCACTGCCACACACACCACCACTGCCACACACACACCACCACTGCCACACACACACCACCACTGCCACACACACCACCACTGCCACACACACCACCACTGCCACACACACACCACCACTGCCACACACACCACCACTGCCACACACACCACCACTGCCACACACACCACCACTGCTACACACACCACCACTGCCACACACACCACCACTGCCACCACACACACACACCACCACACACACACACCACCACTGCCACACACACCACCACTGCCACACACACCACCACTGCCACACACACCACCACTGCCACACACACCACCACTGCACACACACACCACCACTGCCACACACACCACCACTGCCACACACACACCACCACTGCCACACACACACACCACCACACACACACCCACACAACCACACACACCACCACTGCCACACACACCACCACTGCCACACACACCACCACTGCCACACACACCACCACTGCACACACACACCACCACTGCCACACACACCACCACTGACACACACACACACCACCACTGCCACACACACCACCACTGCCACACACACCACCACTGCCACACACACACCACCACTGCCACACACACCACCACTGCCACACACACACCACCACTGCCACACACACCACCACACACACACCACCACTGCCACACACACCACCACTGCCACACACACCACCACTGCACACACACACCACCACTGCCACACACACCACCACTGCCACACACACCACCACTGCCACACACACCACCACTGCCACACACACACCACCACTGCACACACACACCACCACTGCCACACACACACCACCACTGCCACACACACCACCACTGCACACACCACCACTGCCACACACACACCACCACTGCCACACACACCACCACTGCCACACACACCACCACTGCCACACACACCACCACTGCCACACACACACCACCACTGCCACACACACCACCACTGCCACACACACCACCACTGCTACACACACACCACCACTGCCACACACACCACCACTGCCACACACACCACCACTGCCACACACACACCACCACTGCCACACACACCACCACTGCACACACACACCACCACTGCCACACACACCACCACTGCCACACACACCACCACTGCACACACACACCACCACTGCACACACACACCACCACTACACACACACCACCACTGCCACACACACACCACCACTGCACACACACACCACCACTGCCACACACACACCACTGCCACACACACCACCACTGCCACACACACCACCACTGCCACACACACCACCACTGCCACACACACCACCACTGCCACACACACACCACCACTGCTACACACACCACCACCACCACTGCCACACACACCACCACTGCCACACACACCACCACTGCCACACACACCACCACTGCCACACACACCACCACTGCTACACACACACCACCACTGCCACACACACCACCACTGCCACACACACACCACCACTGCACACACACACACCACCACTGCCACACACACCACCACTGCACACACACACCACCACTGCCACACACACCACCACTGCCACACACACACCACCACTGCCACACACACACCACCACTGCCACACACACCACCACTGCCACACACACCACCACTGCCACACACACACACCACCACTGCCACACACACCACCACTGCACACACACACCACCACTGCTACACACACACCACCACTGCACACACACACCACCACTGCCACACACACCACCACTGCCACACACACCACCACTGCCACACACACACCACCACTGCCACACACACACCACCACTGCCACACACACCACCACTGCTACACACACACCACCACTGCCACACACACACCACCACTGCCACACACACCACCACTGCCACACACACCACCACTGCCACCACACACCACCACCACACACACCACCACACACACACCACCACTGCCACACACACCACCACTGCCACACACACCACCACTGCCACACACACACACCACCACTGCCACACACACCACCACTGCCACACACACCACCACTGCCACACACACACCACCACTGCCACACACACCACCACTGCACACACACACACACCACCACCACACACACACCACCACTGCCACACACACACCACCACTGCCACACACACACACACACCACACTGCCACACACACCACCACTGCACACACACACCACCACTGCCACACACACACACCACTGCCACACACTGCACACACACACCACCACTGCCACACACACACCACCACTGCCACACACACCACCACTGCACACACACCACCACCACACACACCACCACTGCCACACACACCACCACTGCCACACACACACCACCACTGCCACACACACACCACCACTGCCACACACACCACCACTGCCACACACACACCACCACTGCACACACACACACCACCACTGCCACACACACACCACCACTGCCACACACACCACCACTGCCACACACACCACCACTGCCACACACACCACCACACACACACACACAACACCACACACACACACACCACCACTGCCACACACACACCACCACTGCACACACACACCACCACTGCCACACACACCACCACTGCCACACACACACCACCACTGCCACACACACCACCACTGCCACACACACCACCACTGCCACACACACCACCACTGCCACACACACCACCACTGCACACACACACCACCACCGCACACACACACCACCACTGCCACACACACCACCACACACACACCACCACTGCCACACACACCACCACTGCCACACACACCACCACCACACACACACCACCACTGCCACACACACCACCACTGCCACACACACCACCACACCACACACACCACACTGCCACACACACCACCACTGCACACACACACCACCACTGCCACACACACCACCACTGCACACACACACCACCACTGCCACACACACCACCACTGCCACACACCACCACTGCCACACACACCACCACAGCTGCACACACACCACCACTGCCACACACACCACCACTGCACACACACACCACCACTGCCACACACACCACCACTGCCACACACACCACCACTGCCACACACACCACCACTGCCACACACACCACCACTGCCACACACACCACCACTGCCACACACACACCACCACTGCCACACACACCACCACTGCCACACACACCACCACTGCCACACACACCACCACTGCCACACACACCACCACTGCCACACACACCACCACTGCCACACACACCACCACTGCCACACACACCACCACTGCACACACACACCACCACCGCCACACACACACCACCACCACTGCCACACACACCACCACTGCACACACACACCACCACTGCACACACACACCACCACTGCACACACACACCACCACTGCACACACACACCACCACTGCCACACACACACCACCACTGCCACACACCACACACACACACCACCACCACACACACACCACCACCACACACACACCACCACTGCCACACACACCACCACCACACACACACCACCACTGCCACACACACCACCACTGCCACACTGCACACACACCACCACTGCCACACACACCACCACTGCCACACACACCACCACTGCCACACACACCACCACTGCCACACACACCACACACACACCACCACTGCCACACACACCACCACTGCCACACACACCACCACTGCCACACACACCACCACTGACACACACACCACCACTGCCACACACACCACCACTGCCACACACACCACCACTGCCACACACACCACCACTGCCACACACACACACCACCACTGCCACACACACACCACCACTGCTATACACACACCACCACTGCCACACACACCACCACCACACACACCACCACACACACACCACCACTGCACACACACACCACCACTGCCACACACACCACCACTGCCACACACACCACCACTGCCACACACACCACCACTGCCACACACACACCACCACTGCCACACACACCACCACACACACACCACCACTGCTACACACACCACCACTGCACACACACCACCACTGCCACACACACCACCACTGCCACACACACCACCACTGCCACACACACCACCACTGCCACACACACACCACCACTGCCACACACACCACCACTGCCACACACACACACACCACCACTGCACACACACACACACACACCACCACTGCACACACACACCACCACTGCCACACACACACCACCACTGCACACACACACCACCACTGCACACACACACCACCACTGCCACACACACCACCACTGCCACACACACCACCACTGCCACACACACCACCACTGCACACACACACCACCACTGCCACACACACCACCACTGCACACACACACCACCACACACACACCACCACTGCCACACACACCACCACTGCCACACACACCACCCACACACACACCACCACTGCCACACACACCACCACTGCCACACACACACCACCACTGCCACACACACCACCACTGCACACACACACCACCACTGCCACACACACACCACCACTGCACACACACACACCACCACTGCCCACACACACCACCACACCACTGCACACACACCACCACTGCTACACACACACCACCACTGCCACACACCACCACTGCCACACACACCACCACTGCCACACACACCACCACCACCACTGCCACACACACCACACCACACACTGCACTGCCACACACACACCACCACTGCCACACACACACCACCACTGCCACACACACACCACTACACACACACCACCACTGCCACACACACCACCACTGCCACACACACCACCACTGCACACACACACCACCACTGCCACACACACCACCACTGCCACACACACCACCACTGCACACACACACCACCACTGCCACACACACCACCACTGCCACACACCACCACACACACACCACTGCCACACACACACCACCACTGCACACACACACCACCACTGCTACACACACCACCACTGCCACACACACCACCACTGCACACACACCACCACTGCCACACACACCACCACTGCCACACACACACCACCACTGCCACACACACCACCACTGCCACACACACCACCACTGCCACACACACACCACCACTGCCACACACACCACCACTGCCACACACACCACCACTGCATACACACACCACCACTGCCACACACACCACCACTGCCACACACACCACCACTGCACACACACACCACCACTGCCACACACACCACCACTGCACACACACACCACCACTGCCACACACACCACCACTGCACACACACCACCACTGCCACACACACCACCACTGCACACACACCACCACTGCCACACACACCACCACTGCACACACACACCACCACTGCACACACCACCACCACCACTGCCACACACACACACCACCACCACCACACACACACACACCACCACTGCCACACACACCACCACTGCCACACACACCACCACTGCCACACACACCACCACTGCCACACACACACCACCACTGCCACACACACCACCACTGCACACACACACCACCACTGCACACACACACCACCACTGCACACACACACCACCACTGCACACACACACCACCACTGCCACACACACCACCACTGCCACACACACCACCACTGCCACACACACACACCACCACCACACACACACCACCACTGCACACACACCACCACTGCCACACACACCACCACTGCCCACTGCCCACACACACCACCACTGCCACACACACCACCACTGCCACACACACACCACCACTGCCACACACACACCACCACTGCCACACACACACCACCACTGCCACACACACCACCACTGCACACACACACCACCACTGCCACTGCACACACACCACCACTGCCACACACACACCACCACTGCCACACCCACACACACCACCACTGCACACACACACCACCACTGCACACACACACACCACCACTGCCACACACACCACCACTGCACACACACACCACCACTGCACACACACACCACCACTGCCACACACACCACCACTGCCACACACACCACCACTGCCACACACACACCACCACTGCACACACCACCACCACACACACCACCACTGCACACACACCACCACTGCCACACACACCACCACTGCACACACACCACCACTGCCACACACACCACCACTGCACACACACACCACCACTGCCACACACACCACCACTGCCACACACACACCACCACTGCCACACACACCACCACTGCCACACACACCACCACTGCCACACACACCACCACTGCACACACACACCACCACTGCACACACACACCACCACTGCCACACACACACCACCACTGCCACACACACCACCACTGCTACACACACCACCACTGCTACACACACCACCACTGCTACACACACACCATCACTGCCACACACACCACCACTGCTACACACACCACCACTGGCACACACACACAACCACTGCCACAAACACCACCACTGCCACACACACCACCACCACTGCCACACACACCACCACTGCTACACACACACCACCACTGCCACACACACACACCACCACTGCCACACACACCACCACTGCCACACACACACCACCACTGCCACACACACCACCACTGCACACACACACCACCACTGCACACACACACCACCACTGCCACACACACCACCACTGCCACACACACACCACCACTGCCACACACACCACCACTGCCACACACACCACCACTGCCACACACACCACCACTGCCACACACACCACTGCCACACACACCACCACTGCCACACACACCACCACTGCCACACACACCACCACTGCCACACACACCACCACTGCCACACACACACCACAACTGCAACACACACCACCACTTCAACACACACCACCACTGCCACACACACACCACCACTGCCACACACACCACCACTGCCACACACACACCACCACTGCACACACACACCACCACTGCCACACACACCACCACTGCCACACACACCACCACTGCCACACACACCACCACTGCCACACACACCACCACTGCCACACACACCACCACTGCCACACACACACCACCACACACACACCACCACTGCACACACACACCACCACTGCTACACACACACCACCACTGCCACACACACCACCACTGCCACACACACCACCACTGCCACACACACACACCACTGTCACACACACCACCACTGCCACACACACCACCACTGCCACACACACCACCACTGCCACACACACCATCACTGCCACACACACCACCACTGCTACACACCACCACTGCCACACACACACACCACTGTCACACACACCACCACTGCCACACACACCACCACTGCCACACACACACCACCACTGCCACACACACCACCACTGCCACACACACCACCACTGCCACACACACCACCACTGCCACACACACCACCACTGCCACACACACACACCACAACCACACACACACCACCACTGCCACACACACCACCACCACACACACACCACCACTGCCACACACACCACCACTGCACACACACACCACCACTGCACACACACACCACCACTGCCACACACACCACCACACACACACACCACCACTGCCACACACACACCACCACTGCCACACACACCACCACTGCCACACACACCACCACTGCCACACACACACCACCACACACACACACCACCACACACCAACACACACCACCACTGCCACACACACCACCACACACACACCACCACTGCCACACACACACCACCACACACACACACACTGCCACACACTGCCACACACACACCACCACTGCACCACACCACCACTGCCACACACACCACCACTGCACACACACCACCACTGCCACACACACACCACCACTGCCACACACACCACCACTGCCACACACACCACCACTGCCACACACACACCACCACTGCCACACACACCACCACTGCCACACACACACCACCACTGCCACACACACCACCACTGCCACACACACACCACCACTGCACACACACACCACCACCACCACACACACACCACCACTGCCACACACACACCACCACTGCCACACACACCACCACTGCCCACACACACCACCACTGCCACACACACCACCACTGCACTGCCACACACACCACCACTGCCACACACACCACCACCACTGCCACACACACCACCAATGCCACACGCACCACCACTGCACACACACACCACCACTGCCACACACACCACCACTGCACCACACACACACCACCACTGCCACACACACCACCACACACACCACCACTGCCACACACACCACCACACACACACCACCACTGCACACACACACCACCACTGCCACACACACCACCACTGCCACACACACACCACCACACTGCACCACCACACACACCACCACTGCCACACACACCACCACTGCACACACACACCACCACTGCCACACACACCACCACTGCCACACACACACCACCACCACCACACACACACCACCACTGCCACACACACCACCACTGCTACACACACACCACCACTGCCACACACACCACCACTGCACCACCACACACACACCACCACTGCACACACACACCACCACTGCACACACACACCACCACTGCCACACACACACCACCACTGCCACACACACACCACCACACCACCACACACACACCACCACTGCACACACACACCACACACACACACCACCACTGCCACACACACCACCACTGCCACACACACACACCACTGCCACACACACACCACTGCCACACACACCACCACTGCCACACACACCACCACTGCCACACACACCACCACACACACACACACACACCACCACTGCCACACACACCACCACTGCCACACACACCACACACACCACCACTGCCACACACACACCACCACTGCCACACACACCACCACTGCCACACACACACCACCACTGCCACACACACCACCACTGACACACACACCACCACTGCACACACACACCACCACTGCCACACACACCACCACTGCCACACACACACCACCACTGCCACACACACCACCACTGCCACACACACACCACCACTGCCACACACACCACCACTGCCACACACACCACCACTGCCACACACACCACCACTGCCACACACACCACCACTGCACACACACACACCACACTGCCACACACCACCACTGCCACACACACCACCACTGCCACACACACCACCACTGCCACACACACCACCACTGCACACACACACCACCACTGCACACACACACCACCACTGCACACACACACCACCACTGCACACACACACCACCACTGCCACACACACCACCACTGCCACACACACCACCACACACACCACCACTGCCACACACACCACCACTGCCACACACACCACCACTGCACACACACACCACCACTGCCACACACACCACCACTGCCACACACACCACCACTGCACACACACACCACCACTGCCACACACACCACCACTGCAACACACACCACCACTGCACACACACACCACCACTGCCACACACACACCAACACTGCCACACACACCACCACTGCCACACACACCACCACTGCCACACACACACACTGCCACACACACCACCACACACACACCACCACTGCCACACACACACCACCACTGCCACACACACACCACCACCACACACACACACCACCACTGCCACACACACACCACTGCCACACACACCACCACACACACACCACCACTGCTACACACACACCACCACTGCCACACACACCACCACTGCCACACACACCACCACTGCCACACACACACCACCACTGCCACACCACACACCACACACCACCACTGCACACACACACCACCACTGCCACACACACCACCACTGCACACACACACCACCACTGCCACACACACACCACCACTGCCACACACACACCACCACCACACACCACCACACACACACCACCACTGCCACACACACACCACCACACACCACCACCACACACACCACCACTGCCACACACACACCACCACTGCCACACACACACCACCACTGCCACACACACCACCACTGCACACACACACCACCACTGCACACACACACCACCACTGCCACACACACCACCACTGCACACACACCACTGCCACACCACCACCACTGCTACACACACCACCACTGCCACACACACCACCACTGCCACACACACCACCACTGCTACACACCACCACTGCCACACACACACCACCACTG
Organism: Procambarus clarkii; assembly: GCF_020424385.1. Taxonomy (NCBI): domain Eukaryota; kingdom Metazoa; phylum Arthropoda; class Malacostraca; order Decapoda; family Cambaridae; genus Procambarus; species Procambarus clarkii. The sequence goes on from NW_025552356.1 coordinate 80,803, forward strand.
CCACACACACCACCACTGCCACACACACCACCACTGCACACACACACCACCACTGCCACACACACCACCACTGCCACACACACCACCACTGCCACACACACCACCACTGCCACACACACCACCACAGCTACACACACCACCACTGCCACACACACCACCACTGCCACACACACCACCACTGCCACACACACACCACCACTGCCACACACACCACCACTGCCCACACACACCACCACTGCCACACACACCACCACTGCCACACACACCACCACTGCCACACACACCACCACTGCCACACACACCACCACTGCTACACACCACCACTGCCACACACACCACCACTGCCACACACACCACCACACCACTGCCACACACACCACCACTGCCACACACACAACCACTGCCACACACACAACCACTGCCACACACACCACCACTGCACACACACACCACCACTGCACACACACACCACCACTGCCACACACACCACCACTGCCACACACACCACCACTGCCACACACACACCACCACACACACCACACACACACACCACCACTGCACACACACCACCACTGCCACACACACACCACTGCCACCACCACCACTGCCACACACACACCACCACTGCCACACACACCACCACTGCCACACACACCACCACTGCCACACACACACCACCACTGCCACACACACCACCACTGCCACACACACACACCACCACTGCCACACACACCACCACTGCCACACACACCACCACTGCCACACACACACCACCACACACACACACACACCCACTCATACACACACCACCACTGCCACACACACCACCACTGCCACACACACCACCACTGCCACACACACCACAACTGCCACAAACCACACCAATGCCACACACACCACCACTGCCACACACACACCACCACTGCCACACACACCACCACTGCCACACACACACCACCACTGCCACACACACCACCACTGCCACACACACCACCACTGCCACACACACCACCACTGCCACACACACACCACCACTGCCACACACACACCACCACTGCCACACACACCACCACTGCCACACACACACCACCACTGCCACACACACCACCACTGCCACACACACCACCACTGCCACACACACCACCACTGCCACACACACCACCACTGCCACACACACACCACCACTGCACACACACACCACCACTGCCACACACACACCACCACTGCACACACACACCACCACTGCACACACACACACACCACCACCGCCACACACACACCACCACTGCCACACACACCACCACTGCCACACACACCACCACTGCACACACACCACCACTGCCACACACACACCACCACTGCCACACACACCACCACTGCCACACACACCACCACTGCCACACACACCACCACTGCACACACACACCACCACTGCCACACACACCACCACTGCCACACACACCACCACTGCCACACACACCACCACTGCCACACACACCACCACTGCCACACACACCACCACTGCCACACACACCACCACTGCCACACACACCACCACTGCCACACACACACCACCACTGCACACACACACCACCACTGCCACACACACCACACCAGGCACACACACACCACCACTGCCACACACACCACCACTGCCACACACACACCACCACTGCCACACACACCACCACTGCACACACACACCACCACTGCACACACACACCACCACTGCCACACACACCACCACTGCCACACACACACACACCACCACTGCCACACACACCACCACTGCCACACACACCACCACTGCCACACACACACCACCACTGCCACTGCCACCACTGCCACACACACCACCACTGCCACACACACCACCACTGCCACACACACCACCACTGCCCACACACCACCACTGCCACACACACCACCACTGCCACACACACCACCACTGCCACACACACACCACACACACCACTGCCACACACACCACCACTGCCACACACACGACCACTGCCACACACACCACCACTGCCACACACACCACCACTGCCACACACACACCACCACTGCCACACACACACCACCACTGCACACACACACCACCACTGCCACACACACCACTGCCACACACCACTGCCACACACACCACCACTGCCACACACACCACCACTGCCACACACACACACACTGCCACACCACCCACTGCCACACACACCACCACTGCACACACACACACCACCACTGCCACACACACACTACACACACCACACACACACCACCACACACACACCACCACTGCCACACACACCACCACTGCCACACACACCACCACTGCCACACACACCACCACTGCCACACACACCACCACAGCCCCCCACACCACACCACACTGCCACACACACCACCACTGCACACACACACACACACCACCACCACTGCACACACACCACCACTGCTACACACACCACCACTGCCACACACACCACCACTGCCACACACACCACCACTGCCACACACACACCACCACTGCACACACACACCACCACTGCCACACACACCACCACTGCACACACACACCACCACTGCCACACACACACCACCACTGCCACACACACACCACCACTGCCACACACACCACCACTGCTACACACACACCACCACTGCCACACACACCACCACTGCCACACACACCACCACTGCCACACACACCACCACCACACCCACACACACCACCACTGCCACACACACACCACCACTGCCACACACACCACCACTGCCACACACAACACCACTGCCACACACACCACCACTGCTACACACACACCACCACTGCCACACACACACCACCACTGCCACACACACACCACCACTGCCACACACACCACCACTGCCACACACACCACCACTGCCACACACACACACACACACCCACAGCCACACACACCACCACTGCCACACACACACCACCACTGCTACACACACACCACCACTGCTACACACACACCACCACTGCCACACACACACCACCACTGCCACACACACACCACCACTGCCACACACACACCACCACTGCCACACACACCACCACTGCCACACACACCACCACTGCACACACACACCACCACTGCTACACACACACCACCACTGCCACACACACCACCACTGCCACACACACACCACCACTGCCACACACACCACCACTGCCACACACACACCACCACTGCCACACACACACCACCACACACACACCACCACTGCCACACACACACCACCACTGCTACACACACCACCACTGCACACACACACCACCACTGCACACACACACCACCACTGCCACACACACACACACCACCACTGCACACACACACCACCACTGCACACACACACACACCACCACTGCCACACACACCACCACTGCTACACACCACCACTGCCACACACACCACCACTGCTACACACACACCACCACTGCCACACACACCACCACTGCACACACACACCACCACTGCCACACACACCACCACTGCCACACACACCACCACTGCCACACACACCACCACTGCTACACACACCACCACACCACACACCACACACACACCACCACTGCCACACACACACCACTGCCACACACACACCACCACTGCACACACACACACCACCACCACCACTGCCACACACACCACCACTGCCACACACACCACCACTGCACACACACACCACCACTGCCACACACACCACCACACACACACCACTGCCACACATGACCACCACACACCACCACTGCCACACACACACCACCACTGCCACACACACCACCACTGCCACACACACCACCACTGCCACACACACCACCACTGCCACACACCACCACTGCCACACACACCACCACTGCCACACACACCACCACTGCCACACACACCACCACTGCTACACACCACCACTGCCACACACACACACCACTGTCACACACACCACCACTGCCACACACACCACCACTGCCACACACACCACCACTGCCACACACACACCACCACTGCCACCACTGCACACACACCACCACTGCACACACACCACCACTGCTACACACACCACCACTGCCACACACACCACACACACCACTGCCACACACACACCACCACCACACCACCACTGCCACACACACCACCACTGCCACACACACACCACCACTGCCACACACACACCACCACTGCCACACACACCACCACTGCCACACACACCACCACTGCCACACACACCACCACTGCCACACACACCACCACACCCACACACACCACCACTGCCACACACACCACCACTGCCACACACACCACCACTGCCACACACACCACAACACCAACACACACCACCACTGCCACACACACACCACCACTGCCACACACACCACCACTGCCACACACACCACCACTGCCACACACACAACATCACCACACACACACCACCACTGCACACACACCACCACTGCCACACACACCACCACTGCACACACACACCACCACTGCACTGCCACACACACCACCACTGCCACACACACCACCACTGCCACACACACCACCACTGCCACACACACCACCACTGCCACACACACCACCACTGCTACACACCACCACCACTGCCACACACACCACCACTGCCACACACACCACCACTGCCACACACACCACCACTGCACACACACCACCACTGCCACACACACCACCACTGCCACACACACCACCACTGCCACACACACCACCACACACACACACCCACCACCACTGCCACACCCACCACCACTGCCACACACACCACCACACACACCACCACTGCCACACACACACCACCACTGCCACACACACCACCACACACACCACCACTGCCACACACACCACCACTGCCACACACACCACCACTGCCACACACACCACCACTGCCACACACACCACCACTGCCACACACACCACCACTGCCACACACACCACCACTGCCACACACACCACCACTGCTACACACACACCACCACTGCACACACACCACCACTGCTACACACCACCACTGCCACACACACCACCACTGCCACACACACCACCACTGCCACACACACACCACCACTGCCACACACACCACCACTGCCACACACACCACCACTGCCACACACACCACCACTGCCACACACACCACCACACACCCACACACACCACCACTGCCACACACACCACCACTGCACACACACACACCACCACTGCCACAAACACACCACCACCCACACACCACCACCACACCCACACACACACCACCACTGCCACACACACCACCACTGCACACACACACCACCACTGCACACACACACCACACCACCACTGCCCACACACACACACCACCACTGCCACACACACACCACCACTGCCACACACACCACCACTGCACACACACACCACCACCACACACACACCACCACTGCCACACACACCACACACCACTGCCACACTGCCACCACACCACCACTACACACACACCACTGCCACACACACCACACACACCACCACTGCCACACACACACCACCACTGCCACACACACCACCACTGCCACACACCACCACTGCCACACACACCACCACTGCTACACACCACCACTGCCACACACACCACCACTGCCACACACACCACCACTGCCACACACACACCACCACTGCCACACACACCACCACTGCCACACACACCACCACTGCCACACACACCACCACTGCCACACACACCACCACTGCCACACACACCACCACTGCCACACACACCACCACTGCCACACACACCACCACTGCTACACACACACACCACTGCACACACACCACCACTGCCACACACACCACCACTGCCACACACACCACCACTGCTACACACCACCACTGCCACACACACCACCACTGCTACACACACCAATGCCACACACACCACCACTGCACACACACACCACCACTGCCACACACACCACCACTGCCACACACACCACCACTGCCACACACACCACCACTGCCACACACACACTCCACTGCCACACCACACCATCTTCTCATGGTTGAAGTCTTCTACACACAGTCCACCACTGCTAACACGGAACACCACCACTGTTAATGGTGGCCACACACACCACCACTGTGTGTTTACTCACATTTGTGCTTCACTCGCCTCCACTGTCAATCAACTGATGTACACATTCCTGAGCCACTGGGCACTGTCCATCTACACTGAAACTGTGTATGGGGTCACTCCACCACATCACTGCCTGAAAAACACACATGTCCCACCAGTTTTACATCGCAGGGGAAAGCTGTGCTCCATTTGAGCTCCTGTCAGAAAGGAACCCCTAGTGATATATCTCCAAGAGAAGAGAAGTGTTCAGACATTCCAGCTGTGGAATCGAGCTGGGAACGTTGTGGTCTCAAGTCCTGGACGACAAGGAGTGTTTATTAAGCCGCCCAGAGACATTATCGTGGGCCGTGGGCGTACCCTGACCAGACTCCGTCAGAGGGAGGAGCGCCCTCGACTCGACAATCTGTGGTAAGCACGATTTAAACCAGTCTATAGTAATTTCTTGTAGTTGGTCGTGTGCCCAGCGACAGTAGCAATGTTAATTGATAAGTTAGACATGTTTTGATAAGGCAGAAGGCCTAAAAAAAGAGAGTGGAGAGGGAGGAACGTCCTGGAGGACGGAGCGACATCCATTTTCTCTGAGTGCTGGCAGGTGACTGAGGGAGCCCAGCTCCCGACAGCAAGGACCCTCCCAGAGTTGAGGAGCTGCCAGCCAGGCGAGGTGGAGCATGGACCAGCCCAAAATGGGGGAGTCCACTCTCACAGTATGTAGAGAGCAGATAGATGTTGGAGGCAAACATATTGTCTGGTTATTTTTTGTTTATGTGTTAGAGGGGAAACATTTTTATTGGAATGTCATTGGGGTTGCAGGTTTGTCTTTGGGGGGAAGAAGTTGCTGCGAACATCGAAGCCAGCACAGAGGAAGTAGTTGATGAGACTCCAAGGTAGTGGAGGAGAGGACCTCGAGCTGTGAGGAGAAGCAGTGAAGAGGAGTGTCACGTGCTTCTGTAGAGGTGGTGAAGCACCATAGTTGCCCAAGGAAAACTTCATGGTGTAGCAGCCTGGAGGAGCTGCAGAGGATCCTGGTAGTTAATCCCGGAAGAACCTGAAGAGATCAGGGTAGTGAACTTCCAGATGTGGAAGGGAAGTTCTAAATGATTACTTGTAGGGAGATGATAAAGTGTTCAGTTGTCATTAGCGTGCAAGATGCAGTGAAAGGTGAGTGATTGTTTGCCATTCTTGTGCCGAGGAGTGTTTATACTGAATTATAGGGTTACAGTCGTAGGCTGTATTACTTACAGATGTATGTGTTCTAGGACTGATAGGGTGATCGATTGATCATTGTTGTGTATCAAGGAACATTTATACTGATATATATATGTTATTGCATTCATACGCTGATTTTCCTTGCACATATTTACAGATGTATATTCTCTTGCTGATAGTGCATCATTGTATTATAAGACTTGATCTACTTGAGGTTGATAGTATCAGGTGGTGAATCAGGAGATAGGATACCATTTGATAAGCTGATAATAGAGTTCTGATGGTGTTGGAGTGCAACCTGACTGAAATAGTATAGAGTGTGGGATTCATTATTATTATATGTGTGTATGTACTGTGTATGTGCTCTGTCCAGTAAATGTATCCCAATTTGCTGGTGTTTGCCCTTGTCCTAGTGAGGCTTCCCAGGAGGTAGTAAAGAAGGAGAGAGAGAGAGAAAGAACCAAGAACCACTGCTGTGGACAGGGTGGGACGGAAAACTAATAAGTCAAAGGAGACTGAGATCATATCACATAAGGAGAGAGTGGGGAGTCACAGCGGCTCGAGTGGGTGTGTGCATGTAACAACGAGGCTAAGTATTGGAGCCGCATCCCCTAAACGTGTAATGTTGAGCCCCGCTCCAAGAGCCAGAAGTGCCCTGTGTGATCTCCTAGTGAAGTAAAAGCACTCTACCGAGTTGTGGGTTGGGTTGTCTGTAAAGAAGGATCAACAACGCGACAACACCACCAACCCACACTATAATAGTTTCCCAACCCGTTCTCGCATTTGCATACAGTCAATATTGGCTTATTTAATAAGTGCATATGTGACATACTAATTGATAGTGAATATTTTAGTTTACCTTGAAAAGCTTCATAGAAAACACAGACCTCACCTATCCTTCTTAGTATGTTAAGATAAGCATCTTATTGCTTCTTATTTACAATTATTACTTAACCAATACCGTTCATAGGTTAAGTAATCATTGTAAATAAGAAGCAATAAGATGCTTATCTTAACATACTAAGAAGGTTAGGTGAGGTAGGTGTTTTCTATTAAGCTTTTCAAGGTAAACTAAAATATTCACAATCAATTAGTATGTCACATATTGTTACGGCCCTCTTGGGTCGCAACCGGGTTCTTACTCTGATGTTGTTAGAGGAAGGGTATCCGGCCCCAAGCCAGTAGTGGCTTTCTAGGGATGTGATCCGTAACGCAAGTAAATTAACGGGGAAGGGAAATAAAGTCAAAACTTAATATAATATAATTATCACCGTCACCAATAAATAAGATATAAACGATTACACGGGGGGGGGGGGGGGGTATAAACACTATAATACACAATGTAGTCTTCCTCTGAAGATCCTGGACGTTCACGGTGCCAAGCTCTTGGTGCTCTCGTGGCCTCACGATGAATCCTTCGAGAATCTTGAGTCTACCCCGACCACAGGCCAGCCAAAACACAGCTCCACTGGGGGCACCGTCGTGGAGGCCGTCAACCACAAGTCCAGCAGATAGCTGGCAGGTTCCAAATCAGCGACGCTGGCTAGGCCACTCCACGAGCGATACTAGGGTCGCGCCCTAGTCAGGAGCCTCGTGTGATACCACAGATCACTCTCCTTTCCACGACACCCCATTGGTTAAGCGTCTCCACCAGTCAGTCCCGGGTATGACAATCCTTCAACTGCCGCTTCACAGGCAGGGTAACACCACAGTGTTCATCCGGGGGGCGACTCACAGTTGCTGCAGCAAACACCTGGTGATGAGACGGCTGCCTTGGGTAGACTGACTCAACTTCCATTACAGCAGTCCCAGGTCGACTCTGTAATCAGACACGTCATCAGTAACAGGGACACACAAAAGCACCTCACTTACTGGCTTAGACACAAACGCCCGACGTATCCACTCCATAGATGGCGTTGCTGTCTAAGCTTCATCTCACCAGAGGTCAGTAGCGGCTGTGTTATGAGCTAATCAGGAGTGAAAACTAGCCCTTGTGGCCAGTACACCTTGTCCTCACCAGGTGTCGTCGTCCATTTGGAGGGGGTTTCGGGAGCTGACCCACAGATGGCGTGGTCGTCACTGCTCTGTGCTCGGACGCTGGATTCGGGTCCGTAACACCTCCCCATCAAAAAGAATTTGGTTTGGGGTTCTATAAAGAGAAACACAAACCAAATTAGTATGTGGATACAACTCCACACGGACTCACGTACACTATGAACTGGAGTGATGAGGCTGTCTTGTCCACAGAACTGTTCTACTGGGGAACTCTGGCACAAAGGAAACTTTAAGACGGAAGACGATAATCTGCCTGATGTAATCTTCCACCTCTCCACTGCGATGTCAGGCAGTGGCATCATCTTACATCTCTCGAGTGAGGATTGGTATAGACACGACCTGAGGCGACTCGACACTTCTCTGTGTCGTGGCACCGATGATGGCTGGTCACAGACGGCATTTCTAGTACCGGTCCGGCGGTCCTTCAGGGAGACGGGAACCTGGAATACAGGGGTCTGATAATTTAGAGTGACAGCGACAGCGGGTAAAACAGTACTTACAGCATACTCCTCTACTAGGTCCACACCTAGTCCCAACAGGGCTGCTCGTACATCGAGGATGGCATTCGTTCTGCCACCGTCAGGTCGACCAACGTTCCGCATAATGCTGAATCCAGGCTCAGCAATCACGCGGGGGTGTCAACCTGTCGGAAACAGTCACTCATTATATCACATCTCGTACCTCCTGTATCTACCTTCACCTTCCAGGTCCTTTCTTCAACTGCAACACTCACTGTGCACGCCTCCAATCCTTGGGACCTCTTCGCAATGTTCAAGGGAGCCATCATCCGTCGGGTCGTCCACTGGTCCTTACTGAGAACACATACGAGAACAAAAAATACCGCTAAGAAACATTTGGCTAACTTAGGGATAAGCTTCCTGAGCCTGTCATGTCCATAGCCGGCAATATCCACTAGCCTGGATTGGACCAAAGAGCGCACTAGACCCTTCACACATACTTCACATACCTCCGACGTCTGGGGAATCTCTGGCCGGTTGAATGAATGCTGTACCTTGCCATCCCGCAAGTACACATCCGCCTTCGTTCCAGACTCTTTGGTATTCGTGGGTGCTTGCACACAAGGCCTCTCTTCTTGCTCAGTTGCTTCTGCCTCCTTAACCGCAGGTTCCTTATCGGGAGAAGAATCGGGAGACTCTGCTAGAATGCTGTAGACTCTGTCGTCAATCTGTAGGCGAGAGGAAGGATTAAACATACTTAATTCCGGGTCTGTCTGTACCTGGACATTACCACTGCCTGCCGTTACCTCTGACCTAGCTGTTCCGGCTGACTCGTCCACAATCTTGGGATGATTGGTGCTCCAATCTGTCACCAAGTCGTTGGCTAGTATCACGTCAATCCCAGCTATAGGTAGGGTATCGACTACTGCCAACGCACATGTGCCGCTGAAGTAAGGCGAGTCGAGATGTATCGGCACTAAAGGGGCGATGTACTGCGTCCTCGGAAACCCAACCAGGATAACCTTTTGTCTCCCGTCTACTCTCACTCCCTCGGGTAACGAGTCTGTCATGATCAGGGACTGGGCTGCCCCACTATCTCTGAGCACTACAACTGATCTACCAGTATGATCACTCGTTACATACCCGCTTGAAGTGTGAGGGGAAAACAATCTGGGTTCTTCCTGCATAGTCATAGACTGGCTTCCTTCTGGTGGTTTCACACAGCTTATCAACATCACCTCCCTACGAGCGCCGCTACCTCTTCTGAGTCGGCACATAGCAGCTACATGCCCTTTCTGCCCGCAAGTCCAGCACACCACATTCCTCCTCGGACTACGGTGTTTCGGACTGCTAGGACTGGTCCTTCGAGGGCTACTTGGGGGCGTCTTCTTAGCGCTTCGTGGGACGGGGGTCTCCTCTTCGTCATGAGGTTTGTCAAACCGGCGTTGGTAATTCCTCGGGACGTACTTAGCAGAAGGCATATGCGTTAGGATGTACTCTTCAGCCATGGTGGCTGCCGCACTCAAGGTCTCTACCTGCTGCTCCTCTAAGTACGTCTTCAGGTCTCCAGACAAACAATCCTTGAAGTCCTCTAACAGTATGAGCTGCTCGAGGTCTTCTTTGGTCTCCACCTTCCGAGAGGCACACCACTCCTGGAAAAGTCGCTCCTTGATAGTGGCGAATTCGGTGAAAGTGTGCTCTGAGGTCTTTTTCAGGTTCCTGAACTTCTGCCTGTAAGCCTCAGGTACCAATTGGTACGCCATGAGCACGACCTTCTTCACCTTGTCATAATCGCCGGAGTCGTCAAGGGATAACGTGGAGTAGGCGATTTGGGCCTTCCCAGTGAAGACTGACTGTACCATGATGGCCCAATTCTCCCTTGGCCACTCCAAAGAGGCAGCGACTTTCTCGAAGGCTGCAAAGAACTTCGAAACTTCCTTCTCGTTGAACTTCGGGACCATTTTGATGTTCCTTACCGGATCGAAACTACTGGTTTCCGTCGTTGGCCTCCGACCACCTAACCGCAATACTTCTAGTTCATGTTGTCTCTCTCTTTCCTCTCTGTCTCGTCGTTCTTGCCTGTCTCGTTCTTCTCTTTCTCTTTCTCGTTCTTCTCTTTCTCTTTCTCGTTCTTCTCTCTCTCGTCTCTCTTCTCTTTCTCGCTCTTCTCTTTCTCTTTCTCGTTCTAATTCTAAACGCCTCATTGCTAATTCTTTGTCTTTTAATTCTCGTTCTATTTCTAACTTCTTCCATTCAATCTCACGATTTATCTCTAAGGCACGCATTTTGACTAAGTAAACTTATATTTAGCTCACCTGCATCACTGTCAATGTCACTGCCTTTATCTTCCTTTTCAGTGGAAGCTACTTCTTCACTTTCTTTTGTACCTTGTGCCTCATCTTCCTGTTTTTCTTCGGCCTTCAAATGCCGGTGAACCTTGGACAAGATCTCCACACGGGAATCACTGGCACGGATCCTGATCTCCAGGTAGGCACTCACCAGTACGAGTTCCTGTTTGCCCAGATATTTCAATCTGGCAAGACAGTCCTCCCTGTTCAGAAAAGCCTGAACATCGTCCAGATCATCGATGGTAGCTTTTTCTGCCATTGTCACAGATGGAACACTTAGCACTTAACACACCGCTCCACTTTAGCACTTAACGCACCGAACACTGTTCTACGTCAATATTGCACTTTATCGCACCAAACACTGCACTTGCCAATATTGTACGTAATTACTTCGGGCACCGCACTACACAATATTGCACTTAATCACAGCGAGCACTTCGCTCTACAATATTGCACTGAATCACTGAGCACCGCACTACACAATATTGCACTTAATCACAGCGAGCACTTCGCTCTACAATATTGCACTTAGTCACTCTGAGCACCGCACAGGATGTACAACGTCTTAATCGTCACACACAGGGAGAATTATTTACAGGGATTACGCCACTTCACCACCCCTGTCAAACATACTTGACAAGGGGTAGGATCCCGCTGGGGATGCCAATTATGTTACGGCCCTCTCGGGTCGCAACCGGGTTCTTACTCTGATGTTGTTAGAGGAAGGGTATCCGCCCCAAGCCAGTAGTGGCTTTCAAGGGATGTGATCCGTAACGCAAGTAAATTAACGGGGAAGGGAAATAAAGTCAAAACTTAATATAATATAATTATCACCGTCACCAATAAATAAGATATAAACGATTACACGGGGGGGGGGGGGGGGGAGTATAAACACTATAATACACGATGTAGTCTTCCTCTGAAGACCCTGGACGTTCACGGTGCCAAGCTCTTGGTGCTCTCGTGGCCTCACGACGAATCCTTCGAGAATCTTGAGTCTACCCCGACCACAGGCCAGCCAAAACACAGTTCCACTGGGGGCACCGTCATGGAGGCCGTCAACCACAAGTCCAGCAGATAGCTGGCAGGTTCCAAATCAGCGACACTGGCTAGGCCACTCCACGAGCGATACTAGGGTCGCGCCCTAGTCAGGAGCCTCGTGTGATACCACAGATCACTCTCCTTTCCACGACACCCCAGTGGTTAAGCGTCTCCACCAGTCAGTCCCGGGTATGACAATCCTTCAACTGCCGCTTCACAGGCAGGGTAACACCACAGTGTTCATCCGGGGGGCGACTCACAGTTGCTGCAGCAAACACCTGGTGACGAGACGGCTGCCTTGGGTAGACTGACTCAACTTCTATTACAGCAGTCCCAGGTCGACTCTGTAATCAGACACGTCATCAGTAACAAGGACACACAAAAGCACCTCACTTACTGGCTTAGACACAAACGCCCGACGTATCCACTCCATAGATGGCGTTGCTGTCTAAGCTTCACCTCACCAGAGGTCAGTAGCAGCTGTGTTATGAGCTAATCAGGAGTGAAAACTAGCCCTTGTGGCCAGTACACCTCGTCCTCACCAGGTGTCGTCGTCCATTTGGAGGGGTTACCGGGAGCTGACCCACAGATGGCGCGGTCGTCACTGCTCCGTGCTCGGACGCTGGATTCGGGTCCGTAACACATATGCACTTATTAAATAAGCCAATATTGACAGTAAGCAAGTGCGAGGACGGGCTGTAGTTTCCACCTGTGTCCCCTTGTTTGCGTTCCACCAGTGTTGAATAGTTTATCCTTGTCTACCCGGTTGATTCCCCTGAGGATTTTGTAGGAAGTTATCATGTCTCCCCTTACTCTTCTGTCTTCCAGTGTCGTAAGGTGTATTTCCCGTAGCCTTTCCTCGTAACTCATGCCTCTTAGTTCTGGGATTAGTCTAGTGGCATATCTTTGAACTTTTTCCAGCTTCGTCTTGTGCTTGACAAGGTACAGGCTCCATGCTGGGGCTGCATACTCCAAGATTGGTCTTACATATTTGGTATACAAGATTCTGAACGATTCCTTACACAGGTTCCTGAAGGCTGTTCTGATGTTAGCCATCCTCGCAAATGCAGCAGATGTAATTCTTTTTATGTGGGCTTCAGGAGACAGGTTTGGTGTGATATCAACTAGATCTTTCTCTCTGTCCCTTTCATTAAGTACTTCATCTCCTATTCAGTATCCTGAGTCTGGCCTCCTGTTACCACCGCCTAATTTCATAACTTTACATTTACTCGGGTTGAACTTTAGCAGCCATTTGTTGAACCATTCATTCAGTCTGTCTAGGTCATCTTGTAGCCTCCTATAATCCTCTGTTTAATTCCTCCTCATACTTTATGCATCACCAGTAAACATTGAGAGAAACGAGTCTATATCCTCTGGGAGATCATTTACATATATCAGAAACAGTATAGGTCCAAGGACTGACCCCTGGGAGACTCCACTTGTAACATCTCGCCAATCTGAGACCTCACCTTGTCTCCTGTTGCCTAAGTACTCCTTTATCCAATGGAGTACCTTTCACTTCAGCCTGCATCTCCAGTTTTTTCACTAGCCTCTTGTGTGCTACTGTATCAAAGGCTTTCTGGCAATCCAAAAATATGCAGTCTGCCTACCCTTCTCTTTCTTGCCTGGTCGTAGAATTCATGTAACCCTGTGAGGCAGGACTTGCCATCCCTGAATCCATGTTGATGCTGTGTAACAAAGTTCCTTCCCTCCAGATGTTCCAGTAGCTTTCTTCGCATAATCTTCTCCGTCATCTTGCATGGTATGAAGGTTAGGGACACTGGCTTGTAGTTCAGTGCCTCCTGTCTATCCCCTTCCTTGTATATCGGGACTACGTTAGCTGCTTTCTAAATTTTTGGCAGTTCCCCTGTTGTCAGTGATTTGTTATACACTATGGAGAGTGGTAGGCACTGTTCCTGTGCTCCTTCCTTTAGTATCCAAGGGGAGATTCCATCTGGGCCTATAGTCTTTGTCACATCCAACTCTACTAAGCACTTCCTTACTTCCCTGCAGGTAATCTCAAACTCTTCCAGTGGTTCCTGGTTAACTATTCCATCTCTTATCTCTGTACTTTCTCCTTGCTCTAAGGTGGAGACCTCCTGGAATTTCTTATTCAGTTCCTCACACACTTCCTTGTCGTTTGTAGTGAATCCTTCAGCCACTATCCTTAATTTCATAACCTGTTCCTTACCTGTTGTTTTTCTCCTGATGTGGCTGTGCAGCAATTTAGGCTAAGTCTTTGCCTTGCTTGCGGTGTCATTTCCGTATTGTCTTTCTGCCTCTCTTCTCCTCCTGACAATCATTCCTGGCACTCTGGTATCTTTCTCTGCTCTCAAGTGTCCTGTTATTCCTATAGTTTCTCCATGTCCTTTTACTTTGCTGCTTAGCTAGCCTACATCTATGATTAAACCATGAGTTTCTCATCTTCATTTCAGTGTTTTCCTTTTGAACTGGGACAAACTTGTTTGCTGCTTCCTTGCACTTCTGCTTGATGTAGTCCATCATGTCTTGGGCGGTCTTTCCCCTGAGCTTCGGTTTGCATGCTCTATCTGTTGCCAACCGTTTTCAGTACCCCTCCTCGAGTCCAATAACCCTTCTTCAATCAGGTACTCAAACGCCAGTACACTGTGGTCGCTCATTCCTACTGGGGTCTGAAAGCCGATTTCTCTTATGTCGGAGTCGGTCAGAGTGATCACTAGGTCGAGTCTAGCTGTTTCGTCATTTTCTCTTATACTTATGGGTTCCCTGACATGCTGGGTTAGAAAGCTTCTAGTCACCACGTCCAATAGTTTGACTCTCAACGTATCCTCGCCTCCATGCGGTTCCTTGTTCTCCCAGTCAATCCTTCCGTGGTTGAAGTCCCTCATACCTGGTTACCTGGTGTTGATGGGGTTCTGGGAGTTCTTCTGCTCCCCAAGCCCGGCCCGAGGCCAGGCTTGACTTGTGAGAGTTTGGTCCACCAGGTTGTTGCTTGGAGCGGCCCGCAGGCTCACATACCCACCACAGCCCGGTTGGTCCGGCACTCCTTGGAGGAATAAATCTAGTTTCCTCTTGAAAATGTCCACGGTTGTTCCGGCAATATTTCTTATGCTTGCTGGGAGGACGTTGAACAACCGCGGACCTCTGATGTTTATACAGTGTTCTCTGATTGTGCCTATGGCACCTCTGCTCTTCACTGGTTCTATTGTACATTTTCTTCCATATCGTTCACTCCAGTACGTTGTTATTTTACTGTGTAGATTTGGTACTTGGCCCTCCAGTATCTTCCAGGTGTATATTATTTGATATCTCTCTCGTCTTCTTTCTAGTGAGTACATTTGGAGGGCTTTGAGACGATCCCAATAATTTAGGTGCTTTATTGCGTCTATGCGTGCCGTATATGTTCTCTGTATTCCCTCTGGTTACCTGGTTGATACCTGGTTGATGGGGTTCTGGGAGTTCTTCTACTCCCCAAGCCCGGTCAGAGGCCAGGCTCGACTTGTGAGAGTTTGGTCCACCAGGCTGTTGCTTGGAGCGGCCCGCAGGCCCACATACCCACCACAGCCCGGTTGGTCCGGCACTCCTTGGAGGAATAAATCTAGTTTCCTCTTGAAAATGCCCACGGTTGTTCCGGCAATATTTCTTATGCTTGCTGAGAGGACGTTGAACAACCGCGGACCTCTGATGTTTATACTGTGTTCTCTGATTGTGTTTATGGCACCTCTGCTCTTCACTGGTTCTATTCTACATTTTGTTCCATGTCGTTCACTCCAGTACGTTGTTATTTTACTGTGTAGATTTGGTACTTGGCCCTCCAGTATCTTCCAGGTGTATATTATTTGATATCTCTCTCGTCTTCTTTCTAGTGAGTACATTTGGAGGGCTTTGAGACGATCCCAATAATTTAGGTGCTTTATTGCGTCTATGCGTGCCGTATATGTTCTCTATATTCCCTCTATTTCGGCAATCTCTCCTGCTCTGAAGGGGGAAGTGAGTACTGAGCAGTACTCAAGACGGGACAACACAAGTGACTTGAAGAGTACAACCATTGTGATGGGATCCCTGGATTTGAAAGTTCTCGTAATCCATCCTATCATTTTTCTGGCTGTCGCAATATTTGCTTGGTTATGCTCCTTAAACGTTAGGTCGTCAGACATTATTATTCCTAAATCCTTTACATGCTGTTTTCCTACTATGAGTACATTTGATTGTGTTTTGTACTCTGTATTATGTTTAAGGTCCTCATTTTTACCGTACCTGAGTACCTGGAATTTATCACTGTTAAACATCATGTTATTTTCTGATGCCCAGTCGAAAACTTTATTAATATCAGCTTGAGGTTTTTCAATGTCCTCAGCCGAGGTAATTTTAATACTGATTTTTGTGTCATCTGCAAAGGATGATACGAAGCTGTGACTTGTATTTTTGTCTATATCTGATATGAGAATAAGGAAAAGCAGCGGTGCAAGGACTGTACCCTGAGGTACAGAGCTATTCACTGCACTTGGACTAGATTTTATATGGTTGACCGTTACTCGCTGAGTCCTGTTTGACAGAAAACTGAGTATCCAGCGTCCTACTTTACCGGTTATTCCCATTGACTTCATTTTGTGTGCTATCGCGCCATGGTCACATTTATCGAAAGCCTTTGTGAAGTCCGTGTATACCACATCACCATTCTGTTTTTCTTCTAATACCTCAGTGACTTTGTTGTAGTGCTCAAGTAGCTGTGAGAGGCACGATTTTCCCGCTCGAAATCCATGTTGGCCTGGGTTGTGAAGGTCATTGGTCTCCATGAAATTGGTGACCTGACTCCTAATCACTCTCTCAAATACTTTTATGATGTGCGATGTTAGTGCAACTGGTCTATAATTTTTGCCAATGCTTTGCTCCCTCCCTTGTGTAGAGGGGCTATGTCTGCTACTTTAAGTGCATCTTGTATCTCCCCCGTGTCCAAGCTCTTCCTCCACACTATACTGAGTGCCTGTGCTACCGGCACTTTGCATTTCTTTATAAATATTGAATTCCATGAGTCTGGACCTGGGGCCGAGTGCATGGGCATGTTTTCAATTTCTTTTTCAAAATTTAGTGCGCTCGTGTTTATATCAGTTATATTTACAGGGGTTTGAATATCCCGCATAAAGAAATTGTCTGGATCTTCCACCTTCATGTTGTTTATTGGAGTGTTAAACATGTCCTCATACTGCTTTTTTAGGATTTCACTAATTTCTTTGTCTTCCTCCGTGTATGAACCTTCACTTGTACGAATAGGTCCAATACTGGCAGTGGTTTTTCCTTTTGATTTTGCATATGAGAAGAAATATTTTGGATTTTTCTTTATTTCCTGAATTGCTTTTTGTTCTTACTGCCTTTCTTCAGTTTCATATGAGTGTTTCAATTTCCGCTCGATTTCTTCAATCTCCCTATTTAAATTATTCCTTCTTTGACGGGAAATTCGTGTATGCATAAGCAGTTCCGTTATTTTTTTCCTGCGTTTATAGTGTCGTCTGCGTTCTCTTTCTACGTTAGATCTCTTTCTGGCTTTCCTCAAAGGAACATGTTTCAGACAGACTTGATACGCTTCTGAAGTCAGTTTTTCTATTCCTTCTGTAGGACTTGTATTACTTAGAACAGTTCCCCATGGAATGTTTGTAAGTTCCCTGTTTATTATCTCCCAGTCTATCCTTTTATTATTAAAATTGAATTTACTGAATAGCCCCTCTCGCTTTATCAACGTTTTAGGTCTATTCTGAGTATTGATGGTCGTTTGCACTTCAATGAGTTTGTGATCTGAGTATGTGGTATCTGATATCGTAATGTCTCTGATAATGTCTTCATTGTTCGTAAAGACCAGATCTAGAATATTTTCATTTCTCGTTGGCTCCGATATCTGCTGATTGAGTGAAAATTTGTTACAGAATCTAAGTAGTTCTCTAATCTGTGGTTGGTTTGGTCCTGATAGATTTCCTGGTATAATATTATTGTTTGCTATTTTCCACCTGAGACTAGGCAAGTTGAAGTCACCTAGGAAGATAATATCAGGTATCGGGTTCTCCAAATTATCAAGGCTATTCTCTATTTTGCTTATCTGTTCTGTGAATTCCTGAGCCGTTGCATCTGGCGGTTTGTATATTAGAATAATCACTAAATTTATTTTCTCTATTTTTAATCCCAGTACCTCTACCACCTCATTTGTAACGTTTAGGAGCTCCGAGCATACAAGGTCTTCCCTAATATAAAGACCCACTCCTCCATGTGACCTAATTTTCCTATCACACCTGTATAGGTTATATCCTGGAATCCAGATCTCACTGTCCAACAATTCCCCTGCATGGGTTTCTGTGAAAGCTCCAAATACTGCATTTGACTCCGTGAGGAGGCCATTTATGAACTGTACTTTGTTGTTTGTTCTTGTTTTCAGTCCTTGTATGTTGGCAAAGATGATTGAGGTTACTCTATTAGTGATAGTTTGAATGGGAGACTTTTTCGGCAAGCCCATTATTCGTGGACATAATGAGTTTGTTCTGACCAGTACTGATTGTTGTAGGGCAGTTGTCTGTCGTAGTTGTAGTTCCCTTTCGGTGGGTAATTGTATCTGTAATTCTGGAATGCAAGTGGATCTGGCATCCAGTTCCATACACTCTCCATGCTGCTCCTTTTGAATTCTCTGCCGGTCTGGTATAAAAAACTTCATAGAGTTTCCTCCAAATTCATTATCCTGCTTGCCACTCTTTATGTAGCGTTCCGTGCCATTCACGTGAAAGTGTGGGCAGCTGAAGTCATAGCATTTTCTGTCCTCCAGTGAGGTTTGGCACATGTCAGGATGGAAAAACCTACATATTGATCCAAATCGACACTCACCTTTCCTAAGCATATTTAAACATTTTTTGGGATGTTGGTAACTGCATTCTAATCCTTTTTTATTACCAGCATATATATGTCTGCATATGCCCTTTATGCATATGCTCATCATGCATATCATCAACTGCTCATAATGAGCAGTTGGGATCTATGTCTACAGGCAGCAGAGGCTGCCCTCTCAATTAGAGTGTTAACTGCCATGTTGTTGTTGTCATACTCTTGACTGGGTCTTCTGTCATTTGGTGGAGGGTTATATATCACTGCTACTACTATTCTTGGTCCTCCCATTGTCATGGTGCGTGTTATGTAGTCTCTGAAACCCTCACAGCCCGGGATAGCCATCTCCCTGAAACTCCATTTCTTTCTCATTAGTAGGGCCACTTCGCCTCCTCCCCTACCTTCCCTCTCTTTGCATATTACTGTGTACTCCTGGGGAAACACGGCATTCGTTATGATTCCTGAGTTTTGTTTCAGTGAGTTCGATTACTTCTGGGTTCACTTCTTGTGCTCTTTCCCTTAGTTCACCTGCCTTGCTTTTGTATCTGTGTACTCAAACACAGATCCCATTTGTGTTTGAGTACTTTACCCTGAAACTGACTCTCCTTCTCCTCCTCCTCTTCCTCTTGGGGGGGGGGAGGAACTGTGGGATCTGGGGTGAGCAGGGGCTGAGAGGATCTGGTACGGGGAGACTGGTGAAGGAGGAAGAGCTTGGGGGTGGGAGAGAGGGGAGGGTAGGGGGTGAGAAGGGGAGGATTGGGGGAGAGAGCGAGAAGGGAAGGGTTGGGGGGGGGTGAGAGGGGGAGGGTTGGGGGGGGGAGACAGGGAAGCTTGGGGGGGGGCATGGGGGACGAGAGGCTTGGTGGGATGGGGGAGAAGGGGGGCTTGGGGGGGGGGGGGCAGAAAAGGGGAGAGGGATTGGGGGCATGAGGGGAAAGGGAAGGCTGAGGTGGGTGAGGAAGAGGGGAGGGTTTAGGGAAGTTGTGGAGAGGGGAAGGCTTAGGTGGGGTGGAGGAGAGTGGGGGGGCTTAGGGGGGTGGGGGAGAACGGAGGGCTTGGGGGTGGGAGAGATGGGAGGGTATATGGGAGATGGGAGGGCTTGGGGGAGAAGGGAAGTCCTGGGGAGAGGGGTGAGTGGGAGGAGGGGGTGGGTGGGGGTAGGGAGCCCTAGGTGGGTACTTCGTGAAGGGGCTGTCAGGGGATAGAGCAGATGGGGTGTCTGTTGGGTTGAACGTGGGGGTGGCGCTCCACTCCCTGTGGCTGTTTCACTGTTTGAGGAGGGTTTTCCACTCCCCTCTGGGATTGTAGGGTTCGGGTTCTCTGATTCCTTTCTCTCTCCCTGCGCTCTCTCCTCGCTTCTGCACCCCGCCTTCTCTCTTCCCTTATCATATCCCTCTGCAGGAATACTTTTTTGAACTTATGTACATTTGCTAGACCACTCTTCCTTGCTAACAGTTCCTCTTTTGTGTTCTCGCTCATGAATACCACCTTTATCATTCGGTCTCTGTCCTTGTTGTACTTCCAAGCCTGAAAACCTTTTCAACATTTTGGTCAGTTCCCTCCATCCTTACCTCTTTAAGGATCTCGGTAACTATGTTTTTGTCCTTGTCTCTCCGCTCCTTTGGGCTGATCCCTGTTTGTTCCTTAATGCCTACTACTACTACTATTTTTCTCTCAATCAGCCGGCTAGTACATCTAGCCGCTTCCTGAGAAGAAGCCACTTCCATGTCAACTTCCCTTACTGCAGACCTAGCTTCAAGGATCTTTTTAAGCAACTCTGCAAGCGAGGGTTGTATTGTAAGATTCTCCTCAACAGGAAAATTACCATCACTCTGTAGGATGGGTTGCGTCTGGTGCTGGGTAGGATTTTCTTTCAGGGTTTTTATTTCATCCTTTGCTGCCCTTAGCTCATCATGCAGGCTAGATACTGTCTCCTTCATAATCCTCAGTCCTTCCCTGAATTCACTCCACATGTGTTCGATTGTATCCCTAAACCATGATTCCTGTCCATCCCTTTCCTCCAAGCTTGTTCCTGCCGTGGTGGTCTTCCT
>NW_025552357.1:0-34121 GCF_020424385.1 Procambarus clarkii
ATAATCCCAGCTCCCTGCCCTCATATCCCAGCTTCCTTGTCCTCATATCCCATCTCCTTATCCTCATAACCCAGCTCCCTGTCCTCATATCCCAGCTCCCTGTCCTCATATCCCAGCTCCCCGCCCTCATATCCCAGCTCCCTGTTCTCATATCCCAGCTCCCCGCCCTCATAACCCAGCTCCCCTGCCCTCATATCCCAGCTTCTTGTCCTCATATCCCATCTCCTTGTCCTCACAACCCAGCTCCCTGTCCTCATATCCCAGCTCCCTGTCCTCATATCCCAGCTCCCTGTCCTCATATCCCAGCTCCCTGTCCTCATACCCCAGCTCCCTGCCCTCATATCCCAGCTTCTTGTCCTCACATCCCAGCTCCCTGTCCTTATATCCCAGCTCCTTGTCCTCATATCCTAGCTCCCTGCCCTCATACCCCAGCTCCTTGTCCTCACATATCTTTCAAGGACTATGAGGGAAGAGTAGTCATACCGGCTTAGCTTTCTCCTCATAATTACCTTAACTCATAAAAATAAACTTGTACAACTCACAATCCTACAGCTTCGTATGGGAGGAGTTGTGAGTAACAGAACAATTTTTTTAGTTGTTGTTGTGTTCAGGTCATCACTATTCGGGGTACTTTTAGTGGCCGAGTGATCAATAACGAGAAAATTTTTAGTACCCAGGTTATTAATAACGAGGAAATTTTTAGTACCAAGGTTATTAATAACGAAGTAATTCTAGTATCCAAGTTATCAAAAACGAGGCATTTTTAGTACCAATGTTATCAATAACGAGGCATTTTTAGTACCAATGTTATCAATAACGAGGCATTTTTAGTACCAAGGTTATCAATAACGAGGCCTTTTTAGTACCAAGGTTATCAATAACGGGACATTTTTAATACCAAGATTATCAATAACGAGGCATTCTTAGTAACCAGGTTATCAATAACGGGGCATTTTTAGTAATCAGGTTATCAATAACGGGGCATTTTTAATACCAAGATTATCAATAACGAAGCATTTTTAGTAACCAGGTTATCAATAACGAGCATCTGCTAACGATACATTCACAACTGTATCAAACAGATGGGCATGGAACTTGCACAATGTTAGAAGTATTGTGACCTCATGACAACAATGTGTAATGTTCTGCAGAACATTACACATTGTTCTGCAGTATTGTTGAAGAGCGACGCCCCTCTTTGAGAGAGAGAGAGAGAGAGAGAGAGAGAGAGAGAGAGAGAGAGAGAGAGAGAGAGAGAGAGAGAGAGAGAGAGAGAGAGAGAGAGAGAGAGAGAGAGAGAGAGAGAGAGAGAGAGAGAGAGAGAGAGGACAGACAGACAGAGAGAGAGACAGACATACAGAGACAGACACAGCAGACAGAGTACAGAGAGAGACAGACAGAACCGGACAGACAGACAGACAGACAGACAGACAGACAGAACAGACATACAGACAGACAGACAGACAGACAGACAGACAGACAGACAGACGACAGACAGACAGAACAGACAGACAGACAGACAGACCGCCTGAAACGCACTATTTTCTCCCATCACTCATCTGCCTCTTACAATCTCACAGAAGGACGAAATAGGACTCGGTATTGATGCTGAGAAGATAGAGAGAGAGAGATAAAACAAGAAGAATTTCGTAGATGCTGGGTAAAGCAACATTTTCTTCCTCTTGAGGAGAGTTAAACCTTATTTCAGTCTCGAGTTTACAGAGTTTATCGTTTAGAAGAGTTTACATTCTCCTTATTTTGTTCTCCCTTTGAATCGCATGATTCAAGGAAATCAGAAAGCTATAACCATAGAAACATCTTCATATACGATGTTCTTGATGTAGTTCAGAGTGGGTAGAACGAAGCTATGAGATAAATGCCTCGAAAAGAAGGGATATCGAGGCGATATACAAAGGGAAAGGATGATGAATATTGGGAATTAGGGGAAGATTTGCGATGGGAATTGACTGCTGTGTTTTAGAGAGTTTGGTGATGAAGTTGATCTTAAGAGGGTTCAGTAGACTATATTAGGCATCTAGGGAGAGGGATAAGGATGGAGAGAAACTTTTCAGGAAAGGTGATAGAGATAGAGTGTGGCTGATGGGTGATAGAGATGGTGTGGATGATGGGTGGATAGAGAGTACAGTTGTGGGTGATGGGGGGGATAGACAGTAAGAGAGCGACTATTGAGGGATAGAGAATAGATAGTATGGATGGTAGAGGATAAAGAGTATCCTCAGGAACAGGGAATAAGTCGCTGGAAGGTAGAGGATAGAGATGAGGGATTTAGCAGATACCAAAGGACCCGAAAAGGACGGAGGCCAATGTGGGTATTAGAGACAGGAGAGGGGGTTCCTGGGAGCATGGTATGATCAAGGGCAAGGAAGGATCAGGAGCATAGTATGAACAAAATCAAGGCAGGATCAGGAGCATGGTATGAACAGGAGCAAGGCAGGATCTGGAGCATGGTATGAACAGGAGCAAGGCAGGATCTGGAGCATGGTATGAACAGGAGCAAGGCAGGATCTGGAGCATGGTATGAACAGGAGCAAGGCAGGATCTGGAGCATGGTATGAACAAGAACAAGGCAGGATCGGGAGCATGGTATAAACAGGAGCAAGGCAGGATCAGAAGAATGGTATGATCAAGGGCAAGGCAGGATCAGGAGCATAGTATGAACAAGGGCAAGGTAGGATCAGGAGCATGGTATGAACAGGAGCAAGGGAGGATCAGGAGCATGGTATGAACAGGAGCAAGGCAGGATCAGGAGCATGGTATGAACAAGGGCAAGGCAGGATCAGGAGCATGGTATGAACAGGAGCAAGGCAGGATCTGGAGCATGGTATGAACAGGAGCAAGGGAGGATCAAGAGCATGGTATGAACAGGAGCAAGGGAGGATCAGGAGCATGGTATGAACAGGAGCAAGGCAGGATCAGGAGCAAGGTATGAACAGAAGCAAGGCAGGATCAGGAGCATAGTATAAACAAAAGCAAGGCAGGATAAGGAGCATGATATGATCATAACAAGTGAGAATTAGGAGCATCAGAAGATCAGGAGCAGGAGGGTCAGAAACACTGGATGATCAGGAATAAAGAGAGGAGTTACTAGAGAACAAAATAATGGCATCAAGGACAACGAGAAGACAGGCTGAGAATGTGCAGCAAATGCAAGGGAAATATGAGGCATATGGAAAAGGAAAATGAGACAAATGGAAGAGGAATAAGAGGCAGAGGAGGCAGAGCTGGGGACAGAAGATAGCGAGGAAAGGATTGGGAGGCCGGAATATATACCAAAGCCCTTGATCCCAAAGAAACTTTCAAAATAACCAATTTAACAGCCTTGTTACTATTAAAAAAAAGAACAGTTTAACTACATAATGTTTGCCCTTGTAAACTTCAACATGCGCAATGCGCGTTCTTCGGTTCTTCAGTACTGGTCGGCGAGGCGTCGGAAGCGCGGATGTATATTCAGAAAATGGTACCAGTTCATGTTTTATTCCCAGGAGAGCCTCGAGTTCCCTTGCCAACAAAGAGATGAATATGACGCGTTGTATTTATTCCCAGGAGAGCCTCCCGTTCCGTGACGTTTGTAAATGGGCTCCTTTACATCACACATCTCGTTGCCAAGCTCGTTATTATCGAACGAGATCAACTTGGAAGTCCAGATGGTTGATCAGAGAGGGGAGAAAAACAGAGGTTTAAAAAAATATATTGGACGTTCTCTACATTGACAAAATCCTGTGTTCATAGGCTTATTAAGCCGTTCGCTCGTAAGATTCGCTGTCGTTATGCGTATTCCGTTACTGACGTGATGGTCTCTCGCTGACATTATGCGTTATATTATAGCCGCTATACGCATATACCATCCGTGGCGCACTGGTCTGTTTCTGACATGCGTTATAATGTAGCCGCTACGCATGTCGTTAATATTTCATTCGAAGGTGAGCAGGTGATTCCATATTGCTGGAATATAATCCGGAAAATTTCTATAACAAGCTACAGATGTGTTGACCGAACTTCAATGAGTTAATTCGAGCTGTTAATGGACTAACCGGCCTGAATGCAGGTACAGGCTCACAGTATTTCAGAGTAGCTCATCGCAGTAGTTTAACAGTAGTTCGCAATAGTACTCAAAAGTTCTCAGTATTTCGCAGAATTTCATAGTAGTTTGCAGGAGCTCAGAATTGCTCATAGTAGTTCACCGTAGTTTGCAATAGTTTGAAGTAGTTCACAGAAGGTCACAGTAGCTTGCAGTAGTTTGCAAAGCTTCGTAGAAGTTATAGAGGAAAGCCAAATGTTGCCAAACACTGGAATACATAACTCCTATGTACCGAATTTTATGTATCCAACGCCTATGTATCCAGTTCCTATGTTTCCAGCTCCCATGTATCTATAAAGCTACTGAAGACACAACCCGTCCTCATGAGTTGTCGCAACGGACAGAAAATGATGTACTAAATTGCCCGAACCTAACCTAACCTAACCTAACCTATGGATCCATACATAGAAAACATGATTGTTTGTGAGCCGAGAGATTGATAGTACATTATATTTTGCCCGTTGGCGATTTGAGGTCAAAGTGCAATGTATTATTTTAAAGAACAGGCTCTTAACAATAGGTGAGGATTCTAATAATCATAAACAATTAAGAATGTTGTTGTTGAAGATTCGCTACCTGGAACAAAGTTCCAAGTAGCACTGGCTATGGTGAGCCCGTAGGTACTTGGATACAATTAAGAAGTCACATGGAAGGGAAACTTACCTAACTGTCGATAATCTATTGGAAGGGAAACTTACTTAACTGTTGATACAATGTAATGGTGAGAGAAAAATAATGACGAAAATAAATGGAGTATTATAAAATAATATTATTGGTTTTCACAGTATAAATGCCCCTTAGCTCACTTATCAAACTTGCTATGCTTCAAAACTTGTGATAAAATCTTCTAAATTATATTTGACTGATTAGTCAGAAGGTTATCTCTTAATTGGCCACACTTTTTTCATTTCATTAAAAAAACAAGAAATTTTAACTTACAATATATTTTATCTATTCAACTTTTCTGAAATGAAGTGAGTTGAATTTAATATAATTTGTCATATATGTTCTTTCCAAATTTATAGCCGTTTGCAATATGAACTAACAACAATATGCTATTACTCTTGGTCTAATGCAACTTAAAATGTTGAATTAGAATTGTGAAACAAATGCAGCCAATCGTGATTGCAACCAAGCCTGACAGGGGGCTGACAGCTGAGTGGACAACGCTCGGGATTCTTAGTCCTGAGGTTCTGGGTTCGATTCCCGGTGGAGGCGGAAACAAATGGGCAGAGTTTCTTTCATCCTGATTTCCTGTTCACCTAGCAGTAAATAGGTACCTGAAAGTTAGACAACTGCTACGGGCTGCTTCCTGGGGGTGTATAACAAAAAAGAGGCCTGGTCAATGACCGGGCCACAGGGACGCTAAGCCGCGAAATCATCTCAAGATAACCTCAAGAAGAAGCCTAATTTTTACAAAGACTACAACAAATTGTCATATTATGCCATACTCCCATTATGCTGCCCATTCATCTATCATTCATTACCAAGATTACCATAGCCATTAATGCTGATTATACTCCCCCACTCTCCCCCATACTCCCCCACTCTCCCCCACTCTCCCCCATACTCCCCCATACTCCCCCACTCTCCCCCACTCTCCCCCATACTCCCCCATACTTCCCCACTCTCCCCCATAAAGATCACCATAGCCATTAATGCTGATCTTTGAGAATTTCTGAGTTCTTCTTTATCCAAAGTAAACCATTAATGATGTCTATGTTCATAATAACTACATTAGAAAGTCCGAAGTCAAAAGCTGCATTTTCTTTCTTGCAAGACTCATTGGCCAATTGATCTACCAATAGGTAGGTAAAACGTAGGTTAGATTAGCATTTTAAAAGCACTACAATCACCTTTTGTGGTTGATTGTTCAATAAATCACTGAATTATATGTTTAACAGATCTCTAACCCCTTCCATGGAGGCCAGAAGAAAAATTTATATATATATGCTGGTTAGCATTGAAAATGTCTGTGGTAAGAAATAATAATAAAAATATAAATTTATTCTGTTCAACCCCAACGTGGGCTAGTATCCATATCAAATATATATATACATTATATATAAAATATATATATATATATATATATATATATATATATATATATATATATATATATATATATATATATATATATATATATATATATATATACACACACATACACATATATAAGTTATTACAGTCGCCGGGAATCGCATTTCGTTTAAATCTCCAAATATTACTCAACTACCATGTAGTTTAAGGCTTTTTTGGTGATTAGTCAAGTCTCAATAGAGCATTTTATATTTTGCATGCCGAAAGTCGCCTTCAGTCTTTTCTTCTTCATATGATTAGAAAAATCTTCTTTATATTCAACTCAGTTACAGCTTTTTTTACCTGAGCTTTATCTCATATATATCGGCTTTTTAAATATGAAAGACAACAGGCAATGTTTTTTTAGTGTTGTCAATCTCATAGTTTCAGTGTGTGAGTGTGTGTGTGTGTGTGTGAGTGTGTGTGTGTGTGTGTGTGTGTGTGTGTGTGTGTGTGTGTGTGTGTGAGTGTGTGTGTGTGTGTGTGTGTGTGTGTGTGTGTGTGTGTGTGTGTGTGTGTGTGTGTGAGTGTGTGTGTGTGTGTGTGTGTGTGTGTGTGTGTGTGTGTGTGTGTGTGTGTGTGTGTGTGTGAGTGTGTGTGTGTGTGTGTGTGTGAGTGTGTGTGTAAATACGTAAATAAGTGCATAAATATCTGTACAAATAAAGTAAAAATATACTGCGTTTTTTTTTATTATTCCCAAGCGACTGGCCGCCACTGTACTCTTTACTACCGAATCACCTTCTTTCATTGTGCTCAACCACCATTCACCACACACCACGACAGCCCAAACAACCTGCCAACCACCATGACAATACACCACCCACTACCACGACAAGCCACCCACACCGAGAAATCACCACAACAATTCACCCATCATCCACCGGGTCAACTCTCCCCTCCCCCACCTTCTCCAACACCCACATCGACACCCTATTTACCTACCACACCCACCCACGTCAGTCCACCACAACAACACACCCACCACCCTCCACGACCACCGCAATAGCTGAAACTCGTAAATCATTTAGAGTGTTCAAATCTCATAGCACCAGTTGACATGCACTAAATAAAATACTAAAAGATAAATAAATAAATAAATAAATAAATAAATAAATAAATAAATAAATAAACAAATAAATAAATAAATAAGTAACAGTGAAAATTGAAATGATACAGACTTTTGTAGCCAGAAACACAGACAAACACACACAAAAAAGAGCTAAAAAAAACACGATCGTTCATTCAGACGTGACCCCATCCCCCCATCCCCCCCCCTCCCTCGTCCGATTGTGACATCAGAGTCTAACAATCTCTCTTTATCCTCACCTACCATAGATTCCCTCTCCCTCCCATATGCCTCTTTCCCTCCCTCCCTCCCTCACTCTCCCATACATCCCAAGTCCTTTTTTTTCTCTTTTAGTCCTCTTTACCTACCCACCCCTCCTCCTCCTCCTCCCCTATACACTCACACATACACACACACACACATACAACATACCACAGCCCTCTCTAGCCCCGCCTCCCTCCTCTCCCTCCCCCCCCCCCCTCTCTTGTAAACACAAACAGTTACAACAATGCAAAATCCCGGATTTCGTCAGTGCTTCTGACGCTTGTCAATTATGGTGGGGAGGAGATCCTTAGTGTAAACTTTACCTCTCTTGGAGAGCGGCTCTTCTACTCCTCCTCCTCCTCCTCTTCCTCGTCTTCCACCTTTCCTACATCTGCTTCTGTTTCTACTCCTGCTTCCGCTGCTGTTTCACCTTTTTCTTATTCCTATGTCCGGTGTTTCTTCGCTTACTTCTACTCTTGATTTTTCTGCTACTGCAACTTGTCTCTGGAGTGTCTAAGAGCTCCTGGTGTTCCTAGTGGTTCTGCTACTGTCCCTTCCGCTGTTACTGCTCCTTCCCTTTCTCTCGCTCCTGTTCCTTTGTGGTTCCTGCTTCACACGCCACTGTAGCTCTGGATAATGTCACTCAATATTTATATTTTTTTCATAAATTATATTCAGATATATTTAGATAGATATATATTTAGATATATTTAGATGGATATATAGTTGATATATTTAGATAGATATATATTTAGATATATTTAGATAGATATATATTTAGATATATTTAGATAGATATATAGTTAGATATATTTAGATAGATATATAGTTAGATATATTTAGATAGATATATAGTTAGATATATTTAGATAGATATATAGTTAGATATATTTCAGATATATTTAAAGTTTGGTTTATTTACTCAACTTTGGTCTCATCGCGTGTTGTTATTGTTGTTGTTTTTGCCAGTGATTGACAGTTGATTGATGGTTAACGTTGTTGTGATTGACGGCATTGATTTTGTATTTCGATATCATTTCCTTGACTATTGGTTATTGTCAATGTTATCGATGTTGCTGCTCCGGGTGTGGACATTATTGTTGCAACAAGTTATATTATTGTTGCAACAACTGTGTTTGTTCGTGTTTGTTGCTGAAAATACCAATGTTCTTGCTTTTGAAGCAAGTGTGTGTTTGTGTGTTCGTGGAGCTGCTACAATTCTCTGTGTGTTGTGTTTGTGTGTATCCACTTATGTCTGGATACACATAATCATGTGTGGATAAACATAATCCACTTATGTGTGGATACACAGGATCGAGCTATTAGCTCTTGGATCCTGCCTTTCTCTCATATCTAATATATATATATATATATATATATATATATATATATATATATATATATATATATATATATATATATATATATATATATATATATATTACATGTTCCGAGAATGCCTCCCACAACAGTTGTCTAACTCCCAGGTATCTATATACCGCTAGGTGAACAGGAGTACCAGGTGAAACAAACTGTGTCCATTTGGCAGGGAACCGAACCCGGGTCCATGGATTCCCCACCTCACCACTTACTCATTTCCTACCTACTCCTCGTTATCCAATGCTTACCCAATTCTGATGAGTCAAATGGCATTTGATGCGAATGTTAACCCTCAAACTAGCAGTGAAAATATATATACACCTCTGAAACCTTACATTCCTCCTCAAAATAAAGAGCCTAATTTTTGTCTCGTTCGCTAACTAGCGAGAGATTCGGGTGAAACAATAGAAGGAAGCCCCATACAGTGGCATTTTCTCTGTACCGGAACACTCTCGTAAAGGATGCAGCCCGTGATCAGAACAAAGGGCTGGCGGCTTTCAAAATATTAAATGTACGAAATGTAGACTATCGCAGTAGTAACCTGTTCTCAAGCTATGGTCATTCCATCCAGTGGCCGACCCCAAGGACGTGAGAGAGAGACAGACAGACAGAGACAGAAACACACACAGAGGCAGATCTGGAGTGCTTGGTCGACACACAACCATCTCTGGTTGTGTTTGATTGATTGATTGATGAAGATTAAGCCACCTTAGAGGTGGCACGGGCATGAATAGCCCGTAAGTGGTGGCCCTTTTGAGCCATTACCAGTATCAAGAGCTGATACTGAAAATCTTTGGAGGTGCGACTGCACCCTACGTGACGGGAGATGTCTCCCGTGTGTGTTTGATGATTGACTGATGAAGATTAAGCCACCCATGAGGTGGCACGGGCATGAATAGCCCGTAAAACAATCACTGATTGTAGTTGTTGTTGTTTTAGATTTAGCTACTCAGAACGAAAGTAGCACGGGCTATGGTGAGCCCGTAATTGAGTTCGGTTATTCGCGATAATCTTGTTACTGTTATATGTGGGTTAAACTTTTAAATGGAGGTGGGGATTTCTCCTTTTTCCCTGTTTCTTTTTCGCTTCTGTTTTAATGCACTGGTTCCACAATCACTGTTGTTTGTTGTTGTTAAAGATTTAGCTACTCAGGACGAAGTGTCCATGTAGCACGGGCTATGGTGAGCCCGTAAACACAATCACTGATATAACACTTAAATATATAGAGAGGACGGTGAAGTGTGAGGAGCTAAACATTGTCTTCGCAATATTAGATCATGAACATGAAAACAAGAAGAAATTACAGCAAGTATAATAGGAATCTTGTCAGCATAAATTAAAGTAACTTGTATCACCCATTTAATTGTATTTAATTTATCTTATAATTAAACCAATTACTGTTTTTCTGATCGTCACAGACGACAGGCATTACTATTGCATTTATTCTGCCAAAGGCTGGGTTGTGGTTCATGGGTCTTTGAAAGGTAATGAATACAACTAGGGTAATAGGTAATAACACTGGTGTTGAGAG
Organism: Procambarus clarkii; assembly: GCF_020424385.1. Classification (NCBI taxonomy): domain Eukaryota; kingdom Metazoa; phylum Arthropoda; class Malacostraca; order Decapoda; family Cambaridae; genus Procambarus; species Procambarus clarkii. The sequence goes on from NW_025552357.1 coordinate 10,420, forward strand.
AAGAGAGACGAGGAGAGGGAGAGAGGAGAGAGAGAGAGAGAGAGAGAGGAGAGAGAGAGAGAGAGAGAGAGAGAGAGGGAGAGAGAGGGAGAGAGAGAGAGAGGAGAGAGAGAGAGAGAGAGAGAGAGAGAGAGAGAGAGAGAGAGAGAGAGAGAGAGAGAGAGAGGAGAGAGAGAGAGAGAGAGAGAGAGAGAGAGAGAGAGAGAGAGAGAGAGAGAGAGGAGAGAGAGGAGAGAGAGAGAGAGAGAGAGAGAGAGAGAGAGAGAGAGAGAGAGAGAGAGAGAAGAGAGAGAGAGAGAGAGAGAGAGAGAGAGAGAGAGGAGAGAGAGAGAGAGAGAGGAGAGAGAGAGAGAGAGAGAGAGAGAGAGAGAGAGAGAGAGAGAGAGAGAGAGAGAGAGAGAGAGAGAGAGAGAGAGGAGAGAGAGAGGAGAGAGAGGGAGAGAGACAGAGAGAGAGGAGTGGAAGAGAGAGGGAGAGAGACAGAGGAGAGAGAGAGAGAGAGAGAGAGACAGAGAGAGAGAGAGACAGAGAGAGAGAGAGAGACAGAGAGAGACAGAGAGAGAGACAGACATAGAGACAGACAGACAGAGAGTGAGAGTGGGGCAGCAATATGAGCGCTAGGAGAGCCCTTCAACCAGAGGAGTAAAGGAGAGACGCTGAGAGAGGCATGAGAGAGGGAGCCAGCCTGGGACAGGAGGGAGGGAAGGAGGGAGGGAGAGGGACGGAGGAACGTAGACAGAGTTGCTTGGGAGACACAGTTTGAGGAGACTTCGCCGCTAGTTATGAACACTTAACTGTTAGCATGATTGCTGACGACTCCCTCTACTTGACTGACAAAGCAGCCGCGCTCTGTCCTCTACAGGTGAGTACACTCACACTCATAGGTAATTACTCAGGTATATTCACGTATATATATATATATATATATATATATATATAATATATATATATATATATATATAATATATATATATATATTATATATATATATATATATATATACGTGTGTATATCACGAAAATAAACACGTGATTAAGAATGTGACAATGTCAGACCACGGAGGAAAAATGAAACAGGAATTTCCTTAAGTACTTTCGTATATTAAATACATCTTCAGAAGGTGATGACCTTCTGAAGATGTATTTAATATACGAAAATACTTAAGGAAATTCCTGTTTCATTTTTCCTCCGTGGTCTGACATTGTCATATATATATATATATATATATATATATATATATATATATATATATATATATATATATATATATATATATATAATGTCGTACCTAGTAGCCAGAACGCCCTTCTCAGCCTACTATGCAAGGCCCAATTTGCCTAATAAGCCAAGTTTTCATGAATTAATATATTTTCTCTAATTTTTTTCTTACGAAATGATAAAGCTACCCATTTCATTATGTATGAGGTCAATTTTTTTTATTGGAGTTAAAATTAACGTAGTTATATGACCGAACCTAACCAACCCTACCAAACCTAACCTAACCTATCTTTATAGGTTAGGTTAGGTTAGGTAGCCGAAAAAGTTAGGTTAGGTTAGGTTAGGTAGGTTAGGTAGTCGAAAAACAAATAATTCATGAAAACTTGGCCTATTAGGCAAATCGGGCCTTGCATAGTAGGCTGAGAAGTGCATTCTGGCTACTAGGTATATATATATATATATATATATATATATATATATATATATATATATATATATATATATATATATATATATGCATTCGTATGTGCACATGTGATTACACTTCATCGTATATGCATATGCCCAAACACACTGATACATACATGCATATCTAAATACATAAATAAATAACCTATACACTTATGCACCATCATACGCACATTCACATTAACATATACATACATATAACCATGCAAGTATACATACATGCAGGAATACATACACGCATTCGCGACGGAAAATAGAAGCGTTCGAAAATACATAAAGAAAATCACTTTTTTTATTTACAGGGCGAAGGAAAGATTTCCAACAACAAAACTGTATTAAAAATATAGACTAACATGGTTCCTTACTTAAAAATAAAATATATATCACAAAGGAAAATGATTCTACCATATCTGCCTAATGGTTCTGGCTGGTGCTGCAAGCAGTTTTATGTGTAGGTGTGTCCAGTCGATAATGGGTTGAGAGGCGGGACCCAAGAGCTGAGGCTCAACCCCCGCAAGTGCAAGTAGGTGGGTTAAAACTGAATGAGCCCCAATGAGCTTTTACCCATCGAAATACTTATCGTTTGGCGTCAAGATATAAAAACTGCTGAGGTTAGCGGAGTATACAAAACACTGCTAAGGTTAGCGGGAGTACACGGGAAACTGCTGAGGTTAGCGGAATACACAGTAAACTGCTGAGGTTAGCGGAGTACACAGTAAACTGCTGAGGTTAGCGGAGTACACAGTAAACTGCTGAGGTTAGCGGAGTACACAGTAATCTGCTGAGGTTAGCGGAGTACACAGTAAACTGCTGAGGTTAGCGGAGTATACAGTAATCTGCTGAGGTTAGCGGAGTACACAGTAAACTGCTGAGGTTAGCGGAGTATACAGTAAACTGCTGAGGTTAGCGGAGTACACAGTAAACTGCTGAGGTTAGCGGAGTATACAGTAATCTGCTGAGGTTAGCGGAGCACACAGTAAACTGATGAGGTTAGCGGAGTATACTAAACACTGCTAAGGTTAGCGGGAGTACACGAGAAACTGCTGAGGTTAGCGGGGTACAGAGACATTCCTTATAACAGTGTGCCCGAGGAAAAAGGCATCGAACGGCAGAACCTTTTCTGCTGATAATGTGTATCCATTCCCTCGACCTGGTTGGTACAGCGACGGCTGATCGTTACTTGCAGGGCCAGTGTTCGATCCCCAGGGTTCCAAGGTGACCCCTGAGGATCGGCACAATGGTATATACGATTCCATCTCTCAGTTAATGCTGGTTTAGCGCTCTGTCTCTGTCTCTCTGTCTCTCTCTCTCTCTCTCTCTCTCTCTCTCTCTCTCTCTCTCTCTCTCTCTCTCTCTCTCTCTCTCTCTCTCTCTCTCTCTCTCTCTCTCTCTCTCTCTCTCTCTCTCTCTCTCTCTCTCTCTCTCTCTCTCTCTCTCTCGCTCTCTCTCTCTCTCTCTCTCTCTCTCTCTCTCTCTCTCGAAGATGGTGACAAAGATAGTTACAGTGATGAAGATGATTTAATCATCTAATAAAGTCGATTTCATCGATGATAATCACGAGTAGTTAAGATGGAAACTATGCTGAAGACTGCAAGTATCATTGCCAAGGCTAAAGAGAAAATGTAACTTGAAAACTCGTTGTTATAAATGCCAAACTTCTCCACGGACCGATATATAGCACTTTAGGAATTACATATTTTTTTTATGTATCATGATCAGGATGTATTTGATCTATAATAATTTAAACAGGGGGCAACCTTAGGGTATGTATTTTTTGTGTATATTAGGAAAAATTGCATTGTGTTTGCAGAGCGCGTTAAACACGACACAATTTGCCCAGTGGCTGGTGGTATCGTGAAACACGAACCAATTTATATGGTAATTCAAAATATTTTTTTTATTTTTTTGGCACGTGGCTTTTATTTTTTTTGGCAAGTCCCTTTATTTGTTGAGAGGAAAAACAGGGAAGTCACAATATTTGAGGATGAGGTTACTATTAGCACAGGAGCTGGAGGTGGGAGAGTTACCTGGGTAACACCAGTAGATTTTACGGTATATACTGCCGGGTATTGACGTGGGAGCGATAGATTGTTTCAAGCGTAGGACAGACATCGGGGTTTGGGTTGGTTATAAAGAGGAGTTGCCTCACTTGGCAGTAATGGACCTACTGTTGTTTCCTCTATGTAGGAATTTTTGTTTGTATTTTTATTACAATATTCTTGTAATATCAACAAAAAACAGTATTCAATCAAAAACAAATATTCAACAAATATTGAATATCGTTTGTTAATCAACAAACAATATTCTTGTTTGTTGTACCTGGTCGGCCGGGAGCCGGTCGGCCGAGCGGACAGCGCGCTGGACTTGTGATCCTGTGTTCCTGGGTTCGAACCCAGGCGCCGGCGAGAAACATTGGGCAGAGTTTCTTTCACCCTATGCCCCTGTTACCTAGCAGTAAAATAGGTACCTGGGTGTTAGTCAGCTGTCACGGGCTGCTTCCTGGGGGTGGAGGCCTGGTCGAGGACCGGGCCGCGGGGACACTAAAAGAAAAAAATCCCCGAAATTATCTCAAGATAACCTCAAGATAACCTCAAGATAACCTCTTTGCCTGTTGCTGTTGTTGATGTGGGAGAGAGAGAGAATGACGTAGATGAGAGACAATCATCAAAGCTGTTGTTGTTGTTTAAGATTCACTATCTGGAACAAGAAGTTCCAAGTAGCACGGGCTATGGTGAGCCCGTAGACATCGAAGCTAGTAAATGATACACGACGGTGATGGGTCACAATAACGTGGCTGAGGATATGTTGACCAAACCCCGCCACTAGACGGTGAGCCTCGATAACACAACCACGTGCTTTGTGGGGGTCATTTGTGAATGAACTACTACCACTACTACCACTACTACTACTACTACTATTACTACTACTATCACTGCTACTACTCTTACTACTACTACTATCACTGCTTCTACTACTACTACAACTGCTACTACAAACAGAGTTATCACACTAACGTGATGTGTCAGTGAGAAAGATCCACAGGAGCTGTAATGAGGGTTCGAACCTACGTGCTGGGTGATGCCAGGTACACGCCTTAGTCAACTCCGCCACGACTAGTGAAGTGAACTGAACTACCAGGTGAAAGCGACAAGTCATTACGACTATATAGCACTTGGAAGGAATTGGGATGTGGATTTGGGACAGGACGAGGGGGGTGGGGGTACAGGAATGGTGTCCAACCACTTGTAGGCGGTCGAGGATTGAACGCCGACCTGCATGAAGCGAGACCGTCGCTCTACTACCGTCCAGCCCAAGTGGTTGGGCGCACGACTGGCTTCTACTTATACATGCAAGCTCCTAATTAAACACGAACTAATGACTTCATGGTTTTTTACCATGTCGCGGCCTAGTTGACTAGTGGGAACACCCACCGCACAGGTTCGAACCCACTTCACGGCCCCTACGGATTTTCTTAATAATAATAATAATAATAATAATAATAATAATAATAATAATAATAATAATAATAATAATAATAATAATAATAATGACGAAGATTATTATTAATCATTTCATTATTAATTAATTTCTTATGCAAGCTAAGAAATGAATTCCACTCTACATCTCGCAACTCAGGTTTTCGTGTAGTATTCACTGCTAATTTGAGATTCCTTTGCAGAAATAAATTTAAAGTTTTTAAGAGGCAGGTCAAGGCGCGGGTTTGCGTCTTGTGAGAGCCAGTGAGTGTACAGGACCGCCTTCCCTTCCAGAATGTCGTACCTGTAGACTCTCCACCACACAAAATATCTAGATAATCCTTGTATATAATATGAAGTTAAGGCTGAACACAAGGTACCATCTGGGAGGTGAAATCCTCCAAGACTCAAATAGAGAGAAAGATCTGGGGGGGTTGATATCACACCTAGTTAATGATAGGTTAAGTAATAATTGTAATTAAGAAGCAATAAGATGCTTATCTTAACATACTAAGTAGGTTAGGTGAGGTCGGTGTTTTCTATGACGCATTTCAAGGTAAACTAAAATATTCACAATCAATTAGTATCTCACATATGCACTTATTAAATAAGCCAATATTGACTATAAGCAAGTGCGAGAACGGGTTGCAATTAAGAAGCAGCAACAGCATACCCCGACCCACCATCTTACCTCGCTGAACTACCAGACAAGGCTGAACTACAATACGAGATGCGATGTGTGTAACAACCAGATTCACGTTTCATTTGCACTGACAGACCAATTTGGACGCCCCCCTGGCACCCCACCAGTAATGGCATTCAGCTCAGTGGCACCCACCAGTAATGGCACTCAGTTTTAGCAACAGCATGGCAACCGAAACATTCACTATCATTTCAACAGTTCAAAAGTCATTTAAATGAATACCTAATTATACCCAAGAGGAATGAACATATAGAATCCACCCATTGCTACGAATAACTATTGCTTGTTAACATGTAAGCTTCTAATTAAACACGAAGTAATGACTTCAAAAAAGTAAAAAAAATAATAATACTAATGATTATAATAATAAAAATAATTATAATAATAATATCAATAGCGTTAGGAAAAACAGGTCAATAATACCCTGTTGGGACACAGGTGGAAGGCAGAGACTTGTGAAGCGATCGCTATTAACGGAGAGCAGCAGTATTATTGACCATGAACTCAATGATAATGTTAATGTCCTCGATCACATTCGACTTTAACACGCGCCTCGTAATTTTTTTTTTTTAATATTAACCCCCTACCCCCCCCCCCCCCCAACCCTCGTTGGTTATGGTAACGATCTGGCTATTTCGCTCGTTAGTTGTTTACGTGTTAAAAAATGGATATATCGTTATCAAACGGCGAAGTAAAACACCCATTGAACTTCCAGATGAAGTAATTTTGATATTATTTCTCATCCGGGGAATATTAGCCTATTAGATTTTTTTAGAGTGGTGAAAATAAAATATTGACTTTTCCCCCAGAACCCCCCTAAATAAACTCTGTACAGAAATATTGTTAATTTCTCATCAGATATCCTAAATAAATATTAAATTATGTCCGTGGCTGATATACCAATCATCATTTCACTCGGGAAAATTGTTATTGCTAATTACAGGTGATCTTGGCTAATGGAATGCATAGGATATCGGTTACAGGTAGATATTTCTTCTGTTCAGGTATAATCTGTGCTGACTGCTTCAATTCTAATGAAATTAAAAGCCTATTTAATCCGGCAACATTCATTCATTAACTTAGTGGAGATGTGTGTGTGTGTGTGTGTGTATACTTACCTAGTTGTGCTTGCGGGGGATGAGCTCTGGCTCTTTGGTCCCGCCTCTCAACTGTTCATCAACGGTACACCAGGAACCTGTACCTGGTGTACAGGTTCCTGAGCCTACTGGGCTCTATCATATCTACATTTGAAACTGTGTATGGAGTCAGCCTCCACCACATCACTGCCTAATGCATTCCATCCGTTAACTACTCTGACACTGAAAAAGTGTCAGGGTAGATTCTGACACTCAAAGATTCGAACCTGTGTGTGTGTAAATTTTCTGCCTATTAGGGAAATATATATATATATATATATATACCTAGAAGGGGTACCACCTCTGGTGCAAGTGTAGGGACCCATAGCCTCGGAGAAGAAAATAAAGAGTACTCAGAGAAGACCTTGTGGATCCTCACTGAACACTTTGATATTTTCTTCTCCTACCACCCCTATTCTTTTGTTAAGTGTGTATATTTATCTAACTTTATTTGAAAATGTCATTACACAAAAAAAGTTACAATATTGATTACATGCAGGGTGCAAGGCTGCTTGTCACAAGTTGAACAGCTCCTCCAGCTCCTCAGATGGCGGGCAGGAACCGTGGATGCAGTGAGCATTTCCTCTCTGGATTGCCACACTAAGGCGCTGAAAAAGAAAACTGGCAGCTCTAGGGTCTCTAGTTGTTTCGATTAGCTTAGACCCCAACTCCTTCAAAAAGCTAGCAGCACTTTCACCCAGGCACCAAGTGTCTCTGAGGCAATGGGGACAAAATTGTAGTGGTGCTCAAGGTCTCTGTATTTACGTGACTTGGCCGCTTCCCGGTGATTGGCAGCTCTATATATATATATATCTATATATATATATATATATATATATATATATATATATATATATATATATATATATATATATATATATATATATATATATACATATATATATATATATATATATATATATATATATATATATATATATATATATATATATATATATATATATATACTTTAATCTATATATATCAAATATATATATATATATATATATATATATATATATATATATATATATAGTGTTTTATTTTTTAGTATTTTTACTTACTTTACAACACATTTTTGTTGTTAAAAAATTAAACGAGAACTATGTTACAATTTTCTCCTGCCTCATGATGGTAGGCGCGGCCTATAAAAAAGCAGATTACATATCAAAAACACAAAATATTCATTGTTTACATTATACATTCATGTTATTCACGACATATGCAACGCGTTGATTAAATGCTTTGTGAAAGCAAAATTGGATTCCTGTGTCTATTATACCAAGAATTAGCCTCCACTCCAATTGTTAACACGTTTCATCTATTAGTTTTCAGTTCTGGTAATTTTTTCTTCAGCTAAGCTATTATATTGTAATTAATAGGAATTGGTGTTTGTGAAATATTCCCTAATATAAATCAATTTGGATTTTTTTTATATATCATGTCACGTTATTTATTTGGTAACAATGATAATATACAGAGAAATCTCTGGTTATTGTGATGTATCAGTGAGAAAATCCACAGAAGCCGTGTAGAGGGTTCGAATCTATGTTCGTGGCGTGGTCGTCAAGAGCATGCATTTGGGAATACCAAGCTCATAGGTTCGAATCCTCATCACGACTCCTGTTGATTTTCTCGAAAATAATAATAATAACATTAATAATAATTTGAATATAATAAATTAATTTTCAAAACTCATTTAAAACCAACAGTATAAATTCATGACCTCTAAACTGAACTATTATTTTAAGTAATTCGTTTAGAGTCAAGTACAAATAAACACAGTTCAAAAACTTGTTTTAAATTTGTATTTGTTTAATACATTATACAAGTATGTATTTGGAAGAGCCACTGCAGTATAAAACTAATACTTTTTTATTTGTAAGTTTTTGACTGCCATGGAATGTTAATGTTTGTCGATTTCCTTTCATAAGAAATCAAAAGCTCAAATTTTGCAAACCTAAAAGCCAGAAAATTTGGAAAACATGAAACTGGAAAACCCGAAAATCCTTTTAGCTTCAAAACCTGAAGCCAAAAACACTGAAAATGTTAAACCTGATGTTTGTAACTTGTGTGTGTTACCTAATTGTGCTTGCGAGGGTTGAGCTTCGGCTCTTTGGTCCCACCTCTCAACTGTCACTCAACTGATGTTCAGATTACTGGGCCTATTGGGCTCTATCATATCTGCATTTGAAACTGTGTATGGAGTCAGCCTCCACCATATCATTATCTAATGCATTCCACCTGTTAACTACTCTGACACTAAAAAACGTTCCTCCTAATATCTCTGTGGCTCATTTGGGTACATAGTTTCCACCCGTGTCCCATTGTTCGCGTACCACCCGTGTGAAATAGACTGTCTTTACTACTTTTTCAATTCCTTCAAGATACTTACATGTGGCGGACTGTCTTGGCTTTCATAAATCTTCTTTCTTCCAGCGAGGTGCGAATTTAATTTCCATAGTCTCTCCTCGTAGCTCATGCCTCTCAGCTTGGGTACCAGTCTGGTAGCATACATGTGGGTGTGTGTTTGAATATGACAGAGGGTGAGGTCAATTATTCTAGCTCGAATCTTCTATATTTCTTATGTTTTTCTTCATATGAGAAGAAAGTTAAAAGAAAACTGAGTAAAGTTCATTTTACAGTTTTATTATGGTCTGGCGATGCATTTAATATTTAATGCGTTTAATCGTTCACTTAAACGACTAAGTGATGCGCTTCGTGGACCCTTGTCAACATTTCCAGTGGCAGAGTAGAGCTGAATACAGTTGTAGCTAGAGCAACCAATAACATTATCTGGCCCTAATATCAAAATATTCTAACAGGAACACCTTTTCCCACGGCTTACAAAACGGAGGAAAGACATAATTGAAAGAAACGAGATCCCCCGAACCGGACATCAACCAGAAGACTTAATTAATAATGTACTTATAAGAGCAAGAAGATTACCAACTTATACACGAAAAACTCTCCAGACACCAAGTGAAATGAACTATCAGGAGAAAGCGCCAAGTCATTAGGACTACATAGCACTGGGAAGGGGTCAGGATAAGGATTTAGGATGGGACGGAAGGGGAAAGGAATGAGCCCCAACGATCTCAGTTTACAGGCAAGACAGCCTCCCTTTCCAGGCGCTTGACAATGCACAAACAACAGGACCCCATCAAACAACATATACTCAAGTCAAGTATACTCAAGTCACAATCGACTTGAGAATGGTCCAGGACGGACCGAAACGTCGTCGTCCCTTCAACTTCTAATGTGTGGTCTGGTCAACATATACAATCTCCAGACACACAACCTGAGCGTCACTATAGAGATCTCCAGACAAACAACACTGAAATAATCGACAGACACGATGACAACGGATGATAAGACAATACCGAAGCGCTACACATCAAACACACTCAGCCAGCTATCAACCCCCCAGCGAACACTCAATTCCATTCTTCCATCTTAAAGACCAGCACCAGGCTCCCAGCCTCCACTGGAACATTGGAGATGGTGGAATTTGTAGTTGGGCCCTTTGGCCTTTGCCTTACCTTACCCCCCCCCACTCCCCCTGACTCTCAGTTATATAAATATTCGTTTCCTCCAGCTAAACTGTTTTATCAGCTATCTATCCTTTACGGGCTCACCATAGCCCGTGCTACATGGACACTTCGTCCTGAATAGCTAAATCTTTAACAACAACAACAACATCCAGTTAAACTGTATTCAGCTAAAATAAATGGACTGTATTCACTTCTACTGTATCCACAATGAATGGACTGTATTCCCTTCTACTCTGCCCGCCCCACACCTAAAGTCCACCCACACACTCCACCCACCGCATCTTGAGGTTATCTTGAGATGATTTCGGGGCTTTAGTGTCCCCGCGACCCGGTCCTCGACCAGGCCTCCAACCCCCAGGAAGCAGCCCGTGACAGCTGACTAACTCCTTGGTACCTATTTACTGCTAGGTAACAGGGGCATCAGGGTGAAAGAAACTCTGTCCATTGTTTCTCGCCGGCACCCGGGATCGAACCCGGGACCACAGGATCACGCGTCCAGTGTTCTGTTCGCTCAGTCACCGGCTCCGATGCCAAGAACCACACAAGCACCACCACACACCTCTCACAAGAGGAATGATATCCATAAGATATATTGACTGGTGAAAATTAAGCCACCCCAAGAGGTGGCACGGGCATGAATAGCCCGTAAAGTCATCCATACGGGTTCAGATCCTAAAGTAGAATCTGAACCCTTCGCTTTAAATGACATTCAGTATTGCATCCCTCCCTATCCCCCCCCCCCTCCCTCTCCTGTCCATTCTCTATCTGATAACTGCATGGAATAGACGGGAAGAATCCTATCCAACTTCACCTCTCCATTCTATAACATGGAATTAAAGCCAAATAGACAGTGAGATAAAATTAGAAGATGAAATTCCAGGATAAACAAGATAGTTACTTATTCTCGAGGTGCGGAGAAAGGAACACCAATAGATGTAAAGGGAAGATTATTCCTCATCTCATCATTAGGAAATGGAAGGGAGAAAGTAAAGGTGGGAAAGGGAAGCAATTAAAGGAACAGAGAGATCGTGTTTCCCGTCGTTCCAGTAGTCTGGGAAAGAAGGACAAGAGCAATGGACAGTAAATATTAGGAATTCGGTCAAGAAAGAGGGACAATGTCCTTTCTTGTTCACATATATGGGAAGTGATTGATTCATAAAAATTCCAATGATGAATGCAGATGATTGAGGGTGATTAAGATGATTGGTGATACTACTGGAAACAATCCTGATTGGATGTGGTGATTGGATATGTATATTAATATTATATATATATATATATATATATATATATATATATATATATATATATATATATATATATATATATATGTATTCACATATATATATATATATTATAGAATAATATAATCGCAAATGTAAAAGAATAAAACCCATATCCAATGCAATAACTTGGAAAGAAATATTGGAAGGATTTAGAAAAGCGGAGAAGGGAGGAGGAGAAGAAGAAGAGCGGTAATAACGAGGAGAATATGGAGTGTAAAGAGATATGAGAAAGAGGGAGAGGACCCATCCCAGCAGCGCAGGAATCAGGGAGGCTGTGTGAGAACACATAGATTACCGGGTATAAGAGCCAGGCTCTGAAGGAGTGGCAGCAGGAGATATTGCTGGGAGCACCGCCTGAAGGGATTTGGTGTCTCTGAAGGAGTAGAGGAGGAGGAGGTCAAGGGATTGGGTGAGTGTTCAGAGGTCATGTAAGAGGTGAGAGGTTATGGGAGAAAGGTCAAGGTTTGTGGGGAGAGTTCAGAGGTCGTGGACGATGTCAAAGGATTGGGGTGAAAAGTCAGGGAAGAGGTCAATGGATTGGGTGAGAGGTCATAGAAGAGGTCAATGGATTGGGTGAGAGGTCATAGAAGAGGTCAAAGGATTGGGTGAAACGTCATGGAAGAGGTCAATGGATTGGGCGAGAGGTCATAGAAGAGGTCAAAGGATGGGGGTGAAAGGTCATAGAAGAGGTCAATGGATTGGGCGAGAGATCATGGAAGAGGTCAAAGGAGGTTACAGATCAGGTTATTGAGGTTACAGGTCATTAACTCCCCCCCCCTCTCTCTCTCTGGTGTTGAGGTTAGCGTCCCACTCACTCTAGCGTCCCAGCTGTTCGCCCCTGTGTAATCAGCAGTAATTAGGGACCTGGATGTAGAGCGATAAGCAGATAAAGTTCTAGGGGGGAAAAAAATTGATTGTGTAGACTAAAGATAGGCAGGAGAGCTCTCAGCCTGCAGCTCGGAGATAAAAACCTTATCTTGGCTCTTATCATTATTTGTCTTCGGTAAAAGACAAATAACGAATTACGATTAAGGGAAGGGAACTATCAGGAAAAAGCGCCAAGCCATCACGACTAAATAGCCCTTGGAAGCGGTCAGGATATGGATGTGGGATGGGACGGTGTGGTTAAAGGAATGGCGCCCCAACTACTTGGACGGTCGGGGAATTGAACGCAGACCAGCATGAAGCGAGAGCCTCGTTCTTCCGTCCAGCCGAAGTGGTTGGGCTGAATAGCGTTGAAAGGCAGAACCGCCGTAGCAAGTGTAAATATACCGATAAGCAGAGAATGTACATAAATGACAAAAAGTATATAAATGCCACAGATATACTCTACGGTCTGAGTATAACCGTCTGAGTATAAGTCTGAGTATATCGTGGCGCCTTGTAACTAAACGTAGGAAAATATTAAGTGTATGAGGCAAGATAATTGACAACTGAAAGAGAGAGGTGATTGTGATTTTTAAGAACATAAATTACTCGGAAAAGTCATAGCAACTGAACAAATAAAAGAACAAATAAATAAAATTATTTTCATCACCTGCCAAGCTTGTAAAATATCAAGTTGATGGAAACATTGAATATATAATAGAGGCCTCGTGCTCTGGAGGAATAATTTTGAGAAGGGGGTGAAAGGGGCAAATTGATGGTACTTAGAAAAGGGGCTAAAATGATTCTGAAAGAGGATTTTTTTCCAGACTGTATTTATAAAATAGTGAATGAGAATTTTTTCCAGACTGCATTTATAAAATAATGAATGAGAAAAAAAATTCAAACTGCATTTATGAAATAATGAATGAGAAAAATATTTCAGACTGCATTTATGAAATAATAAAAAATAATAAATGAGAAAAATATTTCAGACTACATTTATGAAATAATAAATGAGAAAAATATTTCAGACTGCATTTATGAAATAATAAAAAATAATAAATGAGAAAAATATTTCAGACTACATTTATGAAATAATAAATGAGAAAAATATTTCAGATTGCATTTATGAAATAATAAATGAGAAAAATATTTCAGACTGCATTTATGAAATAATGAATGAGAAAAAAATCCAGACTGCATTTATGAAATAATAAATGAGAAAAATATTTCAGACTGCATTTATGAAATAATAAAAAATATTAAATGAGAAAAATATTTCAGACTACATTTATGAAATAATAAATGAGAAAAATATTTCAGACTACATTTATGAAATAATAAATGAGAAAAATATTTCAGACTGCAGTTATGAAATAATAAATGAGAAAAATATGCATATTGCCCACGAGGAAGGAAAATTTCAACAGGAAAATGCTTAAAACATGAAGAGCCTCACAGATGATGCTGTTTGGAGTGATGTATGACCCGCCGAGGCAGTCTTGATGGCCAGCATCTCCAAGATGCTTACAATACTATAGTGGTAATCTTAGCGCGGTAGAACGAAGACGTTGATTCTTGCAGGGTCGGTGCTCGATCCCCAGTGGTCCGCAATGTTGGTTACCGTTCCTTCACTTCATTCTCCAGCCCATCCTCCTAAAAATGATAGTACTTATAGCAACTATTTGACCAAATGTACCAATATGTACTGATGAGTTCAGAATGATTCCCGTTTTGCATCACTGAATTAGCATTAAGAACATTCTATTGAATCAAAAATGTTACTATGGAATTTAGCCTAACCAGTTCAAGCAATCCAAGGCCTTAATACATGCTATTTTCGACCTAGTATAGTAATACATATGTATTATGCTAGGCCTAGAAATGTGTAAATTTGGTTTCTAGCTTTTTATCTCACACATAAAAATAATAGTACTCAAAGGGAACTTTTTGGGGTCCAAATATCCATATTATATCCAATTATACAAATATACATATATGTTCAATGTTAGAAGATAACGAAAAATCACTTTGCCTGTTAGGCAACGCGGGCCTATCATACTAGGCCAAGTAGTGCCTTCTGGCTATTAGATATGACAAGTGTTTATATACTTATTCGACCAATAGCTACTCTAAGTACAATCCTTTAAGGAGAATGGTTTGTCGTTCATATATCTCAGATCATTGGCCTCACAGCTTGTCCTTTTCCGTACTAAATATCGTCATAATGGCTTAGAGTTTGCTCCTCATAATGCCCAACCACTTGGGTTGGATGGCAGAGCGACGGTCTCGCTTTATGCAGGTCCACGTTCAATCCCCGACCGTCTTAGTGGTAGGGGCGTCATTCTTTTCCCCCGTCCCATTCCAAATCATTATCCCAATTCCTTTCAAGTGTTATATAGTCGTAATGGCTTGGCGCTTTCCCCCTGATAGTTCCTTCCTTAATCATAATTACTTAACCTAGACAATTCTCTCCACTTTCCCTTTTCTCTTGCATCCATTAACCTTCCTGCTTCGCTTTCTTCTGCTTCTATTCCTTTTCTCATGTTCTCTTCTCCTCAGGTCTTGGGGCCAAACGTCACCCACCAGAGACGAGGTCTCCTGGTCCCGGTTCAGCATTTTCTTCATCCCACCAGGAATGTAATTAGGAGCGTCCTGTGATCGAATTACATTACCGGACCAGTTAATTCTATTCTCTAAAGTGGAATAGTAGCAACAGCTGGGATAATCCTCACACATCGTCCGAACAACGTGATATGAACACAGATGGTCACAAATGAACAATGTTCTCATATGGCTCGAACACGTGAGCCATTTATCACATTACGAAAACAGAAAAGGTACGAAAAGGCTTTGATTTTTCCCCTTTCTCTTTCCTTAAGGACACTTAAGCATTGGGTGTTTTCAGGTAAGTATGAGGTAAGGTAATTATTGGGAGATGGCTCATTGACAGTATGATTATATAGCTCTTTGAAGGGATATGGGACAGACTAAGAGTTTGGTAAGATAAGTATGAGATTCTTACTAATTATATTTCATGACATACAGGTAAAGTTTAATTTAATTTGGGAAGGACAACCATGTTGTTATGACTTAATCTTTGTCTACTAAGGGAGTGTTATGGTGGTGATAACAAAAAGTATTGGCTTTGAATACTGTAAGATACCTACCTTGAGGTGCTTCCGGGGCTTAGCGTCCCCGCGGCCCGGTCGTCGACCAGGCCAAGGATTCCAAGATGAATGGAACTGTAAAAAGGTTTAATGAAATAACGGAACTGTTCGCTTGTAAGAGTGGAGGACTGACTGAAAGTTGTATTTACATATTAGTACATTGAAACATTGATTATATACGAGGCACATATATATCATTGCCATGATATATATGTGCTTCAGCCTACAGTTCAGACCTATTGTCTTATGTATGATCCTCTGTCCTGTGTGACAGTGAATGCCAGCATTATCCTCACTCTAATAAGACCTAATTGATTTACTCAGATTAGGCAAAATTGTCATTAATTTATCAATATCAATAAAGATGTTAATAATTACTGAGGGGTGCTCTCGTCTCTGTATGCTCTGTCCAGTATCATTTCTATGGTTCTGTCGACTGGGACGTTGGTAAATAGAGATTCGACGTCCAGGGAAGCAATGATTCCATCGGGCTGTTTAGTTTGGAATAATTCTAGGACATCTGCTGATGATTATAGTTACCTGATGATGGTTACCTGGTTTGTGTGTCTTAACATTGCCATAGGCATATCCTGTACCCCCTATTAGACTGCTTTTTACGGGGGGTTAAGATTGTTGGAGTACTTCTTTTCCACGGCTCATAAAACGGAGGAAAGTGTCCTGAAAGATATTATTAATAGGAACGTTATCCCAACAGACAAAAATCAGAAAATACAATTGACAGATTTACTACATAAAACGGAAAACAAAAAAACGGCCAACCTACTCATGAAAAACTCCTCCACCAGACACCAAACAGAACGCCTTGAAGGAAACCAACGTCGTCTATGCCTTCACATGCCCACTTGGGGACTGTCAGCCCCAAAGAACTCAGTATATAGGCAAGACAACAACGTCTCTTTCTAGGCGATTAACAATGCACAAACAACAGGGCTCCATCAAGGAACATATAATCTCTTCTCACAACCAGACCATCACCAGAGAAATCTTAACAAGCAACACAGAAATCATCGATAGATACAGCGATAGCAGGAGACTCGACATCAGCGAGGCACTACACATCAAAAAGTCAACACCAGCAATCAACAGCCAATTAATGCATAACTATATTCTACCCACTTCAAGACCCCGAACCAACATAGAAGCAGCAAGAGAAAGTATGGGCCAATAGGCCTTCTGTAGTTACTTTCATTCTTATGTTTTCATACCCAATTTATACCCACCTCACCCAAAACTTTTGTGTCATATCACCTCACCCAAAACAAATATAAGCATGATGTATGTTATGTGTAAACCAAGTCTTTGAAAATGTAAGAAGCCTTACGAAACGCTTCTAGGCGTCAGACCAAAAATAAAAATGTAAAAAATGAATTTTGGAGAGTTAATTTTTCAATTACCCTCGACAGTGAAGAAAAACGTAAGAAATATTGAGAAGATTCGTGTTAGAATTATTAATCTTACCCTTTCGGTCATATTCAACAACATATGTCTACGAAAGACTGCTACCAATATATATATATATATATATATATATATATATATATATATATATATATATATATATATATATATATATATATATATATATATATATATATATATATATACAGATGTGCTACAAAGGAATACAGAAATACTACAGAAATGTAATTCTCTCTCTCTCTCTCATACGCAAATTTTATGCGTATGTTCTCTTATTCTCTCTCTCCTTTTTGGCTTAGAATCTACTAGATCAGCTGTAGCGTCAATTGGCAGAAAACTAACCTGGAAGATACATTTTTGGCCACAAAAATGTTCTCCTTTGCATAAATTCCTCAAATTATCATATAACTTTTTTGCCCCATCCTCCTTCTCCCCTTCTGAAGATCCCTATTCCCTAGTTCTATCCTGGAAGCAAACCTTGCCAAGTAAGAGAGAGAGAGAGAGAGAGAGAGAGAGAGAGAGAGAGAGAGAGAGAGAGAGAGAGAGAGAGAGAGAGAGAGAGAGAGAGACAGACAGACAGACAGACAGACAGACAGACAGACAGACAGACAGACAGACAGACAGACAGACAGACAGACAGACAGACAGACAGACAGACAGACAGACAGACAGACAGACACACACACAGAGAAGAGATGGAGTTAAGGAGTAGTTGGAGTTGGCAAGAATAGAAGCTGAGACACTAGCAAAACAGACCAAAATTGATATATGTCAAATTTCTCAAAAATAAAAAATCCCTCATAAGCTGTGTTACAAACACCCATTCCTCTCTATTGTGGAGTAGCCAATGAAAGCATACTGGTTGACAGAAATTAATGAGTTGTTAGGCCAATGTTTCCTACAAATAGGTCACCCCTCTGGAGCATTATTGGCAGGTGATCAGACATTTTGACAGCTGTCATACGTCAATCCCGTTCTCTCAGCTCAAAGGGGCTTTGAGTTAAGAGAAAGTTCTCTCTCTCTCTCTCTCTAAAAAGTTCTCTATTCTCTAAAAGTAGAGAGACAGTTGTCTCAACTGTTTTTGTATTCCTTAAGGTAAGTACAGTTACAAATTCGACTTACTGTGGAGGGGAAAAGAATTATCAAGGGAAAGCACCAAGCCATTACGACTATATAGCACTGGGAAGGGGGTCAGGATAAGGATTTGGGATGGGACGGGGGGCAGGAAGGGAAGGAATGGTGCCCAACCCCTTGGACGGTCGGGGATTGAACACCGACCTGCAAGAAGCGAGACCGTCGCTCTACCGTCCAGCCCAAGTGCTTGGACAGTAAATAGCTTATGAATATCTAAACGTTTTCTAATGCATTCACCAAGAAAGGTTCGGTAGGTTGCTTGGGTTCGTTCGTTTCTGAAAACGTAATTAAGAGGGGTGCGATTTTTTTAATTTTTTTTTAATTTTTTATTTTTTATTTTTATAAGAGAGTGGTAAATATCAAGAAAACGGGCTGGATACACATAGAGATCCCCAGTACCACCATAGAGGCTCTGGTGTAAAGACTCTGTTATCAAGACTCTTATAAATTATAGCAACTCTATAGTCTCAGGAGACTATGGAGTTGAGCTCTGGTTGTTGGTCTGGAGTGGCCTCTCCAGGGCAGCAAAGCCTGGGAAAGTTGATCCGGAGGGGAGAAGCTGCTACCCATGCAGCAGGTCCCCCCTCTCCTCTCCTCCTGATCTAAAACAACAGATCTGTACTCATTTACGTTAGTACAGATCTGTCTTTATAAGGTGTTATACATCCTCGGATTCACTCTGTGAAGGCAAAAGTGTGTGTGTGTGTGTAATCACTCAAAGCATAATTGTCAATTATCAAAAAATATAACAATCAACATTGAATTAAATAAAAGTCAATTTTCACACTCTTGTTATAATGTTCTTCTCATTTTCTTACATTTTTCTTAACACTTGAATAAAAAAAATAATTTCAATTTGTTTTCAAACTATGTGTTTTTTCAATTGTGGGACCTTTCCTCTGTTTTGGGGGTAAAATTATAACAACATTGGGCGATAGATACAATGAGGTGAGGACACAAAATCATTGCAACATCGACGATAGATACAATGAGAACACCACAAAACCATTGCAACATCGACGATAGATACAATGAGGACCCAAAATCATTGCAACCCTGATGATAGATACAATGAGGACCCAAAATCATTGCAACCCTGATGATAGATACAATGAGGACCCAAAATCATTGCAACATCGACGATAGATACAATGAGAACAAAAAATCATTGCAACACCGACGATAGATACAATGAGGACACCACAAAACCATTGCAACATCGACGATAGATACAATGAAAACACAAAATCATTGCAACATCGACGATAGATACAATGAGGACACTGATAACGACATGAACGACGACGATTACATAAACGATAACGACGACGAGGGAAGTTTAGTCTCAGGAGACAAGTTGCTGGTGGGAGGAGAACTGTGAGAACCAACGTAATCCATCAAATGACGTCCCAGTCACTTAAAGGCTTAAAGTGAAGATGTTCGGAAGTCTGAAGTTTAGGGTCTGAAGATGAGGCGCTCGTCGAAAACTGATGATGCGCCTCCTTCAGGAGGAGTTGCTGCGGCGACGGTGCTCTCTCTCGTCTGGGTGTAATATCTTAGTTATCCCTCGATTGGTTGTTGCCGTCGGGGAGGGTGGCTAGTTTATTGTTCACCTCATACTCGTACTGTGAGCGGTAGCGCAAAAAAAATATCACAGAGGGGCACAAAAGGTCTTTATCAGAACCCAACGAAGATTATTACATTAACAGTTTCATCTGTTCTTTATACCTTATAAGTATAATGTCAGCTAGGTACAGAGACTGTGCCATTTCAATAGCTATGTATTTACAGTTAATCATTGTACATTATTGGTAGGTCATTTGTCTGACTAGTTTCCAGCTATGTTGCAAGTCAGAGATGTACATTTCATAAGTTTTTTTTTTAAGGGGTATAGAACTTTGTATATATTAAATATATATACCACATTTGTATTAGATTTGTTGAATTACCCTTTTTTATGTGTGTGTGTGGAATTGAATTCTATATATTGGAGCTTCTCGTTTAGCGGCATTGAACACTATATAAGGCATGGAAATTATATTTTTTTTAGGGGGGGGAAAGGGGCTAAGGTTTGGACAAATACCTTTACTTTTTCGTAAAAATATTATTACCTACATTTTATATGTATGACCCTTTATTTTGTGAGGAATACGCAAGGTACTCTACGATTGGTATACTCTGTCAATAATCTCATACTTATGTAATCTTATATATGAAAGGTCAAAGTAATATCATACTTTATTATGATACAACTGGAAAGAATCTGAAAACTGTATTACTTTCTTAACATTCAATAGTAGAACATCTGGTATTTGAACTAGTCATATTAATAATAATATTAATAGTAAAAATAATATTATTATTAATAATTATATAAAAATTCAACAAATCAAATTATACAAACAAACCATCATTTTTTCTTTACATCCTTGATAGCGAAACACAGGGTGACGGGGGGGGGGGAGTAGGTTGAAGAAAGATTAATAGTCTACCTTTGAATCTGGAAGGAAAAAACGACTGTATAATCTCTCTTGGTTCAGGGTTTGCCATGCTTAGTAAACATCTTATTCTAAGAGGTTCTGTTCATTGTGATACCAAGCAAGAATATCAAGATCAACTGAAAATTCCCTTTACTGGAAATTCATGTAAAATTCTCTGGCAGCAGACTGCCACTTACAGAGTAGTCGGTCGCTGATAAATGTACCGTAATTGGGGGAAAAAAAGAAAGGTATGTTTACCAACTTTTGTTGAGAAGAATTCTTGAGTAGTTGAGTTCATTTCCCAGTTCCTTTTAGAACATGTATACGCTTACAGACACATACATACACACACACACGCGCACGCGCACACATACACACACACACTCACACACACACACACACACACACACACACACACACACACACACACACACACACACACACACACACACACACACCACACACACACACACACACACACACACACACACACACACACACGCACACACACACACACACTTGGTAGCCCAATAACGCAACCCATCAACAATAAAATATGTTCACATCTTATGTACACAGGGCGCTGGCGACTAAGTGGACAGCACGCTGGATATGTAGTCCTGTGGTCCGGGGTTCAATTCCCCGGCGCCGGCGGAAACAAAAACTGGACAGAGTTTCTTTCACCCTGATGCCCCTGTTACCTAGCAATAAATAGGTACCTGGGAGTTAGACAGCTGTCACGGGCTGCTTCCTGGGGTGTGTGGAAAAAAAAATAGTTAGTAATTAGTAACCGTTGATTGATTAACAGTTAAGAGGTGGGCCGAAAGAGCAGAGCTAAACCCCCGCAAGCTCAAACAGGTGAATACAATTAGGTGAATACATTTTTGACACTGAAGAATCAAAAAAAGCTTAGAATGCATCATTAATCTCACCAACTCATCAAATAAGATTAACTCTTCACTCTTGCTGCTTCTTGCAGAGTGAGAAAGACCTGATATATATATATATATATATATATATATATATATATATATATATTATATATATATAGATATATATATCAGGAGAAAGCGCTTAGCCATTACGACTATATAGCACTTGGAATAGGTCAGGATAAGGATTTGGGATGGGACGAGGGAAAGGAATGGTGTCCCAACCACTTTGGGACAGTCGGGGATTGAACGCCGACCTGCACGAAACGAGACCGTCGCTCTACCGTCCAGTTCCTGTGGCAGGAGGAGTGGGAGGGTTCATGATTGTTTATGTAGAAGGAGCAGAGTGTCGGTGATTAAGTAGATGGAATAAAAGTGTTTACCAATGTTTAAATAAATGGTTAGAAGAGCGTCACTGATTTATTTTAGAGCAAATGAGATAGTGTGTTCATGACTGCGTAAGTAGATGGAACAGTATCCCGTGATTGCGTAAGTAGATGGAACAGTATCCTGAGGTTGCGTAAGTAGATGGAACAGTATCCCGTGATTGCGTAAGTAGATGGACAGTATCCCGTCATTGAAACAGTATCGTGAGTAGATGGAACAGTATCGTGATGCGTAAGTAGATGGTCAGTGTATAATGATAGTGTACGATAATTATACAATTTTCTCGTTGTTAAATTGTAAATTTTTATATAAAATGTACACATTCGCTCTAAACGGTGTGCGTACTAGTGGCTTTAGGCATAATATGTACTAACTCTATCTGGGAATCCAACATTCTGTTTGTAACTCATTTTGTATGTATGTACTTTCACCTAAATAAACATTTATTTATTTATTTATTTATTTATATACCTGGGAACAATAAATAGGCTACTGGAGAGACAGAGCAGTTTTAAAGAAACGTAGATGAAATGTGGATAAGTTATTGACCGAATGTCAAATATTGTTAGAGATTTATATAGCGTCTAAATCTAAATCGTCTAGATAGCGTCTAAATCAAAAATTGATAGCGTTTCAATTTTAATGAAACGCGAAAGAAAACGAGGAGAATCGTACATATCAAATACAATTTTGTGATACAGGGCAAACTTAAACAAATGAAAAACCAAGTGAAAGAAAACGAGGAGAATTTCATAAGAATCCGTCAAAACCCTGAATTATCGTGTAAAACTCCAGACGTGTGGAATAAAAAGATGAGAATGACATAGCAGTTAATAAAATCAAGCCAGAGTGGGGGGGGGGGGTAAAAAAAGATGGTGTTGGGGGGGAAGGGATTAGGATGTAAATTCCTGGGTTTTAGTTCGTAAGGAGGACCCATTTACTGTGGCCCCGGAAGTCGTAAAAGGAACACAGAATGATCTCCGGTTCATTTCCCGCCCTTCTAGACTGCTAATTTGCTCCCCCCAAGCACCTCCTTAACCTATCTGAAAGCCGAAGTAGTAATTAAAGGAGCGAATATGGCCCCACGACGGCCGCCATAGGTCGGGGGGCGGGATATTAAAATATGTTCAATGAGATATTGACCAGAGGGGCATTTTCTTCGACATTATTAACCTCGTCTCTCTTGCAGTTATTGTCTGAATGGCGTAATTTGGGAGGTATTTCTCAAAAGTTTATTTTCGCGCCATATATATATTTCTCGATAAAACTTTGACATTATTAGAGCTCTCTTCATTGGATCTATGTTCCAAAAAGGGGAAAGTTCGAGCTATTTTCTTCAAACATATTGCACAAATTTTTTGTACTTTTCGATGAAGGCTTTTTTTTTTGGGGGGGGGGGGCATTATTAGGGCCGGTTTTATTACCTGAATTTTTTTAGGGGAGGTACAAAG
>NW_025552358.1:0-24970 GCF_020424385.1 Procambarus clarkii
ATAATATATATATATATATATATATATATATATATATATATATATATATATATATATATATATATATATATATATATATATACAGCGATATGATTGATAGATACAGCGATAGCAGGCGGCTTGACGTTTGTGAGGCACTACACATCAAGAAGTCAACACCAGCAATCAACAGCCAATTAATGCACAACTATATTCTACCCACCTCAAGACTCCGCTCCAATATAGAAGCATCAAGAAATATGGACCAATAGGCTTTCTACAAACACTTCTATTCAATACCCATTGTTTCGTGTTCTGTCTTGTGTTGATGAAATTAATACCCTATTAATACCACCTCTTGTTCTGTCTTGTGTTGATGAAATTAATACCCTATTAATGCCACCTCACCCCATCCACTTCACTCAAATGTAGATATATATATATATATATATATATATATATATATATATATATATATATATATATATATATATATATATATATATATATATATATATATATATATATATATATACTAGAAAGACTGCTACCAATATATATATATATATATATATATATATATATTGGTAGCAGTCTTTCTAGTAAACATATGTTGTTGAATATGACCGAAAAGGTAAGATTAATAATTCTAACAAGAATTTCCTCAATATTTCTTATGTTTTTCTTCACTGTCGAAGGAAATTGAAATATCAGTTCCCCAAAATTCATTTTTATTTATGGTCTAATTCATGAATGCGTTTCATAATTCTTATTACATTTTCAAAGACTTAGTTTACACATCAAAATTCATTGTACTTCTACTCTTTTTGGGTGAGGTGATATGACACAAAAGTTTTGGGTGAGGTGACAAACACAAGACAGAACACAAAACATTGGATATTAATTGGGTATGAAAACATAAGAAT
Organism: Procambarus clarkii; assembly: GCF_020424385.1. Classification (NCBI taxonomy): domain Eukaryota; kingdom Metazoa; phylum Arthropoda; class Malacostraca; order Decapoda; family Cambaridae; genus Procambarus; species Procambarus clarkii. The sequence continues at coordinate 906 of NW_025552358.1, forward strand.
GAAAGTAACTGCAGAAGGCCTATAGTTGGGTCTTGTTTGCGATCCGAACCCAAATCCATGGCCATATGTGGGGTCGCCATGGGTTCTCCCCTAGGTGTCCTGTTTGCGAACTTCTACATGGGTACCATCGAGCAGAGGATCTTAGTTGACATGGACTTGAGACCCACCATATACTGCAGGTATGTTGACGACATTTTTACACAGGTACCAGATGCCAGATGTCTGCAGCAGCTGAAGGAGGCATTCGAGCGGAATTCTGTGTTGAGTTTCACTTACGAGATGGAGAAGGATGGGAAGCTGCCCTTTCTAGATGTAACAGTCACGGAAAGGAGCGGAGGCTTCTACACTGCAGTCTACACTAAGGAAATAAACATAGAAATGTGCCTCAATGCCAATAGTGACTGCCCAGACAGGTACAAGAGGAGTGTCGTCAACGCTTACGTCGACCAGGCTGTCAGCCACAGCTTAGGATGGAAGCAAGTCGATGAAGAACTCTCTAGGGTAAGGCAAGTCCTAGTCAACAACGGCTTCTCTAAAGGTTTTGTTAAAGACATCATAAGAAGAAAGGTAAAACGCATAGCAACCTCTGAAGAGTCAACCAAAACAACACTTGTAACCCCTATTAGACTATTTTACAGGAACTTCTTCTCGACGGTTCATAAAACGGAGAAAAGGGTCCTAAAAGATATTGTTGATAGAAACGTTATCCCTACAGACAAAAATCAGAAAATACAACTGACTAGATACTATAAAACCAAAAAAACGGCCAACCTACTCATGAAAAACTTCTCAGACACCAAACAGCACGCCGTGAAGTAAACCAACGTCGTCTATGCCTTCAAATGCCCACTTGGGGACTGTAAGCCCCAAAGAACTTAGTATATAGGCAAGACAACAACGTCTCTTTCCAGGCGATTAACGATGCATAAGCAACAGGGCTCCATTAAGGAACATATAATCTCTTCCCACAACCAGACAATCACCAGAGAAATCTTAACAAACAACACAAAAATCATAGATAGATTCAGCGATAGCAGGAGGCTCGACATCAGCGAGGCAGTACACATCAAAAAGTCAACACCAGCAATGAACAGCCAGTTAATGCACAACTATATTCTACCCACTTCAAGACCCCAGCCCAACATAGAAGCAGCAAGAGGAGGTATGGGCTAAGAGGCCTTCTGCAGTTACTTCCAATCTTTTCTTTTCATACCCAATTTATACCTATTGTTTTTGGTTCTGTCTTGTGTTTGTCACCTCACCCAAAACTTTTTTGCCATATCACCTCACCCAAAACGAGTATAAGTACAATGAATTTTTATGTGTAATCTAAGTCTTTGAAAATGTAATAAGAATTACGAAACGCGTTCAGCGTCAGACCATAAATAAAAATGAATTATGGAGAATGGATATTTAAATTATCATCGACAGTGACGAAAAACATAAGAAATATTGAGAAAATTCCTGTTAGAATTATTATTCTTATCTTTCCGGTTCATGTAATATATATATGTATGTCGTACCTAGTAGCCAGAACGCACTTCTCAGCCTACTATGCCGGTCCCGATTTGCCTAATAAGCCAAATTTTCATGAAATAATTGTTTTTCGACTACCTAACCTACCTAACCTAACCTAACTTTTTCGGCTACCTAACCGAACCTAACCTATAGAGATAGGTTAGGTTAGGTTAGGTAGGGTTGGTTAGGTTCGGTCATATATCTACGTTAATTTTAATTCCAATAACAAAAAATTGACCTCATACATAATGAAATGGGTAGCTTTATCATTTCATAAGAAAAAAATTAGAGAAAATATATTAATTCAGGAAAACTTGGCTTATTAGGCAAATCGGGCCTTGCATAGTAGGCTCAGAAGTGCATTCTGGCTACTAGGTACGACATATATATATATATATATATATATATATATATATATATATATATATATATATATATATATATATATGTCGTACCTAGTAGCCAGAACACACTTCTCAGCCTACTATGCAAGGCCCGATTTGCCTAATAAGCCAAATTTTCATGAAATAATGTTTTTTCGACTACCTAACCTACCTAACCTAACCTAACTTTTTCGGCTACCTAACCGAACCTAACCTATAGAGATAGGTTAGGTTAGGTTAGGTAGGGTTGGTTAGGTTCGGTCATATATCTACGTTAATTTTAATTCCAATAACAAAAAATTGACCTCATACATAATGAAATGGGTAGCTTTATCATTTCATAAGAAAAAAATTAGAGAAAATATATTAATTCAGGAAAACTTGGCTTATTAGGCAAATCGGGCCTTGCATAGTAGGCTCAGAAGTGCATTCTGGCTACTAGGTACGACATATATATATATATATATATATATATATATATATATATATATATATATATATATATATATATATATATATATATATATATATATATATATATATATATATATTTTTTTTTTTTTTTTTAATATAGGAAGGGAGTACCACCTCTAGCTGGAAGAAGGGGGACCCATAGCCTCGGAGGAAACCACGCATAACGCATTAGAGGGAATGTTTAGATCCCCTCCAATACAGTTTCTGTGTGCTTTTCTCCTACCACCCCCTTCCTTGAATATTTTTGTGCTTTATTTTGCATTTGATGGTTACAAGATATACATGGGTTGATACAAAAATAATAATGCAAAAAGGTGCTTAAAGGTTATGGATCTCTTGAAGAACACAACAATGGGAAACATTGATGAATGTCACAGACGGGTTCGATCATTGTTGCAAGTCAAACACTTCTTCGAATTCCTCTGAAGTTGGACTAGTGCCCAAGACGCAACAGGCATTTCCCCTTTGAATCGCAACACTGAGGCGCTGGAACAAGAAACTTTTTGCTCTCTGGTCTTTTGTAGCGCTGATCAATTTGTCCCCCAATTCCTTCAGGAACTTCAATGCACATTTTCCCCACGAACCGAGGGTCTATATATATATATATATATATATATATATATATGTCGTACCTAGTAGCCAGAACGCACTTCTCAGCCTAATATGCAAGGCCCGATTTGCCTAATAAGCCAAGTTTTCATGAATTAATGTTTTTTCGAAAACCTAACCTACCTTACCTAACCTAACTTTTTCTGCTACCTATCCTAACCTAACTTATAAAGATAGGTTAGCTTAGGTTAGGTAGGGTTGGTTAGGTTCGGTCATATATCTACGTTAATTTTAACTCCAATAACAAAAATTGACCTTATACATAATGAAATGGGTAGCTTTATCATTTCATAAGAAAAAAATTAGAGAAAATATATTAATTCAGGAAAACTTGGCTTATTAGGTAAATCGGGCCTTGCATAGTAGGCTGAGAAGTGCGTTCAGGCTACTAGGTACGACATATATATATATATTGTGACGGTAAAGCGTTGGTGTTCGGCTGTTTCAAAAGCTAGGGGCAGGGCCTTGTCACATAAAGAAAAAAAAAAGAGAAAAGCTGGAACTTTCGTCTGTGGTAAGGTAATGGGAAGACACACAAAACACAAGTAAATTTAACAATGATATTTTAATTACGTTAGAAAAACAAGACATGAATAAAATTGAGTATAAAATGTAACAGACAAGTCAACAAACAAAATAATAAGAATAATCACTGGCAAATGAAAAGTTACGTTAAGACAAGTGAGTAATAGCAAAGTAAATGATGATAGTGCCAGAATATTGGCTTCGAGCTGCCACCTCCCTTAGTACACGTAAGCCAAGGCTTAGTCTACCAATGAGACGTGTCAACTGCAAGGAGCACTAAGATATTCTGCCTTCTCTGGGTCGCTGCAGCCCAGACATCATCTCGTGGCGGATGGTGGTGGGGCAGGTGCGACTGGTCACCAGCCAATCAGCGACAGGCAGGCGATGGACAAGCAGTTTGCCGGTTAACGGTGGCGGAGGCGAGCAGGTGCGCCGGTGGGCTGGATACGTTTTGCTCTCTGGGCAAACTTGACTAGATCGTGTGTGTAAATCACGAAAAATAAACACGTGATTAAAAATGTGACTGTCAGACTACAGAGGAACAGGAATTGAAGATATTTTCTTCTGAAGATGTATTAATATATGTAAGTACTTAAGGAAATTCCTGTTTCAATTTTCCTCCGTGGTCTGACACTGTCATTTATTGTATATATATATATATATATATATATATATATATATATATATATATATATATATATATATATATATATATATATATATATTATATATATATATATATATATATATATATATATATATATATATATGCAACAATGATCACAAAAACACTGATCCAAATATGCAGAATAACCACATATGAAAAATAGAAAATGCTTAACGCGTTTTCGGCTAATTCGCCTTCATCAGAGCAAAGTAGAATCAATTCTACTTGATTCCAATTGAATCAATTCAATTGGATTCTACTTTGCTCTGATGAAGGCGAATTAGCCGAAAACGCGTTAAGCATTTTCTATTTTTCATATGTGGTTATTCTGCATACTTGGATCAGTGTTTTTGTGATCATTGTTGCATATATATATATATATATATATATATATATATATATATATATATATATATATATATATATATATATATATATATATATTTACATATATATTATATATATATATATGTCGTACCTAGTAGCCAGAACTCACTTCTCAGCCTACTATTCAAGGCCCGATTTGCCTAATAAGCCAAGTTTTCCTGAATTAATATATTTACTATAATTTTTTTCTTATGAAATGATAAAGCAACCCTTTTCTCTATGTATGAGGTCAATTTTTTGTTATTGGAGTTAAAATTAACGTAGATATATGACCGAACCTAACCAACCCTACCTAACCTAACCTAACCTATATTTATAGGTAAGGTTAGGTTAGGTAGCCAAAAAAGCTAGGTTAGGTTAGGTTAGGTAGGTTAGGTAGACGAAAAAACATTAATTCATGAAAACTTGGCTTATTAGGCAAATCGGGCCTTGAATAGTAGGCTGAGAAGTGCGTTCTGGCTACTAGGTACGACATATATATATATATATATATATATATATATATATATATATATATATATATATATATGAAAACTCACACCCCAGAAGTGACTCGAACCCATACTCCCAGAAGCAATGCAACTGGTAACTACAGGGCGCCTTAATCCGCTTGACCATCACGGCCGTCAAAAGGAAGTGATAGCCGAGGCTATTTGAGCCACTTCCCCGACGGCAACTCGGATGGTAATCTTGGGCATAGCATTTCACCAAATCACCTCATTCTTTGGGGCACACGTGAGGAACACAAATGCGAACAAGCCTGAATGGTCCCCAGGACTATATGCGAATGAAAACTCACACCCCAGAAGTGACTCGAACCCATACTCCCAGAAGCAACGCAACTGGTAACTACAGGGCACCTTAATCCGCTTGACCATCACGGCCTCGGCTATCACTTCCTTTTGACGGCCGTGTTGGTCAAGCGGATTAAGGCGCCCTGTAGTTACCAGTTGCGTTGCTTCTGGGAGTATGGGTTCGAGTCACTTCTGGGGTGTGAGTTTTCATTCGCATATAGTCCTGGGGACCATTCAGGCTTGTTCGCATATATATATATATATATATATGCGAACAAGCCAGAATGGTCCCCTGGACAATATGCAACTGAAAACTCACACCCCAGAAGTAACTCGAACCCATACTCCCAGAAGCAACGCAACTGGTATGTACAAGACGCCTTAATCCACTTGGCCATCACGACCGGACATAATGAGGTGATAGCCGAGGCTATTTGAACCACCCCACCGCCGGCACTCGGATAGTTATCTTGGGCATAGCATTTTACCAAATCACCTCATTCTTAGGGGCACACGTGAGGAACACAAATGCGAACAAGCCAGAATGGTCCCCTGGACAATATGCAACTGAAAACTCACACCCCAGAAGTAACTCGAACCCATACTCCCAGAAGCAACGCAACTGGTATGTACAAGACGCCTTAATCCACTTGACCATCACGACCGGACATAATGAGGTGATAGCCGAGGCTATTTGAACCACCCCACCGCCGGCACTCGGATAGTTATCTTGGGCATAGCATTTTACCAAATCACCTCATTCTTAGGGGCACACGTGAGGAACACAAATGCGAACTATCCAGAATGGTCCCCTGGACAATATGCAACTGAAAACTCACACCCCAGAAGTAACTCGAACCCATACTCCCAGAAGCAACGCAACTGGTATGTACAAGACGCCTTAATCCACTTGACCATCACGACCGGACATAATGAGGTGATAGCCGAGGCTATTTGAACCACCCCACCGCCGGCACTCGGATAGTTATCTTGGGCATAGCATTTTACCAAATCACCTCATTCTTAGGGGCACACGTGAGGAACACAAATGCGAACAAGCCAGAATGGTCCCCTGGACAATATGCAACTGAAAACTCACACCCCAGAAGTAACTCGAACCCATACTCCCAGAAGCAACGCAACTGGTATGTACAAGACGCCTTAATCCACTTGACCATCACGACCGGACATAATGAGGTGATAGCCGAGGCTATTTGAACCACCCCACCGCCGGCACTCGGATAGTTATCTTGGGCATAGCATTTTACCAAATCACCTCATTCTTAGGGGCACACGTGAGGAACACAAATGCGAACAAGCCAGAATTAGCCTCGGCTATCACCTCATTATGTCCGGTCGTGATGGTCAAGTGGATTAAGGCGTCTTGTACATACCAGTTGCGTTGCTTCTGGGAGTATGGGTTCGAGTTACTTCTGGGGTGTGAGTTTTCAGTTATATATATATATATATATATATATATATATATATATATATATATATATATATTTACATATATACATATATATATATAAGATATATATATATATATATATATATATATATATATATATATATATATATATATATATATATATATATATATATATATATATATATTATTAAATATGACCGAAAAAGTAAGATTAATAATTCTAACACGAATTTTCTCAATCTTTCGTACATTACGCTTCACTGTTGGAGGTAAATCAAAACTCACTTCTCCAAAATTCATTTTTATTTCTAGTCTGACGCGACACGGGCGCGTTTCGTAAAACTTATTACATTTTCAAAGAAAATGTAATAAGTAAAATGTAATAATCTTTGAAAATGTAATAAGTTTTACGAAACGCGCCCGTGTCGCGTCAGACTAGAAATAAAATGAATTTTGGAGAAGTGATTTTTTATTTACCTCCAACAGTGAAGCGTAATGTACGAAAGATTGAGAAAATTCGTGTTAGAATTATTAATCTTACTTTTTCGGTCATATTTAATAATATATGTCTACAGGAAAGACTGCTACCAAAATATACTAATATATATATATATATATATATATATATATATATATATATATATATATATATATATATATATATATATATATATATATATATATATATATATATATATATATATATATATATATATATATATAATATATATTATATATATAATATATAGTAGTCATCAGATGCAGATTAGGTCTTTCTGTGCACTACAAAGAATAAATTTTTTCTGTGCACTACAAAATGGTGTTAAACGAAGATAAGTTCCAGCTCATGCACTACGGATAAAATGAAAATATATAAACGGAAACCACGTACAAAACTCAGGCAAATCATAACAAAATGAAAAGGCAATGTAAAGGATCTGGGTGTACGCATGTCGGAAGACCTTACCTGTAAAGAACACAATAAGGTAGCCGTCACAACTGCAAGAAAAATGACAGGTTGGATAACAAGAACTTTTCACACTAGAGATGCAATACCGATGATGATGCTCTTCAAAATGCTAGTGCTCTCTAGAGTGGAGTACTGCTGCACAATGACAGCCCCTTTCAAAGCTGGATAAATTACTGACCTGGAGAGCATGCAGAGATCCTTTACTGCTAGAATACACTCAGTAAAACATGTAAACTATTGGGACCGACTAAAGAGCCTAAATCTGTAGTCCCTTGAGCACAGGCGGGAGAGATACATAATAATATGCACGTGGAAAATAGTAGAGGGGCTGGTCCCAAACCTGCACAAAGAAATAACATCACATAAGACCAGAAGGCATGGCAGGATGTGCAGAATACATCCGTTGAAAAGCAGAGGTGCAACAGGTACTCTGAGAGAGAACTCTATCAACATCAGAGGCCCAAGACTGTTCAACACGCTTCCACTACACATAAGGGACACAACTGGCAATCCCCTCACAGTGTTCAAGAGAGAACTTGAAAAACACCTCCAAAGGATACTTGATCAGCCAGGCTGTGAATTATACGTCAGGCTGCGAGCAGCCGCGTCCAAAAGTCTTGTTGACCAGTTCAGCAACCAGGTGGCCTGGTCGACGACTGGGCCGCGGGGATGCTAAAACCCGGAAGCACCTCAAGGTAACCTCAAGTCATGGTAAGGTGGTGTATAGTGGCGTGGTGTATGGTGGCGTGGTGTATGGTGGCGTGGTGTATGGTGGCGTGGTGTATGGTGGCGTGGTGTATGGTGGCGTGGTGTATGGTGGCGTGGTGTATGGTGGCGTGGTGTATGGTGGCGTGGTGTATGGTGGCGTGGTATATAGTGGCGTGGTGTATGGTGGCGTGGTGTATGGTGGCGTGGTGTATGGTGGCGTGGTGTATGGTGGCGTGGTGTGTATATGGTGGCGTGGTGTATGGTGGCGTGGTGTATGGTGGCGTGGTGTATGGTGGCGTGGTGGTGTATGGTGGCGTGGTGTATGGTGGTGTATGGTGGCGTGGTGTATGGTGGCGTGGTGTATGGTGGCGTGGTGTGGTGGCGTGGTGTATGGTGGCGTGGTGTATGGTGGCGTGGTGTATGGTGGCGTGGCGTGGTGGTATGGTGTATGGTGGCGTGGTGTATGGTGGCGTGGTGGTGGCGTGGTGTATGGTGGCGTGGTGTATGGTGGCGTGGTGTCGTGTGGCGTGGTGTATGGTGGCGTGGTGTATGGTGGCGTGGTGTATGGTGGTGTGGTGCGTGGTGTATGGTGGCGTGGTGTATGGTGGCGTGGTGTATGGTGGCGTGGTGTGGTGGCGTGGTGTATGGTGGGTGGCGTGGTGTATGGTGGCGTGGTGTATGGTGGCGTGGCGTGGTGTATGGTGGCGTGGTGTATGGTGGCGTGGTGTATGGTGGCGTGGTGTATGGTGGCGTGGTGTATGGTGGCGTGGTGTATGGTGGCGTGGTGTATGGTGGCGTGGTGTGGTGGCGTGGTGTATGGTGGCGTGGTGTATGGTGGCGTGGCGTGGTGGTATGGTGTATGGTGGCGTGGTGTATGGTGGCGTGGCGTGTATAGTGGCGTGGTGTATGGTGTATGGTGGCGTGGTGTATGGTGGCGTGGTGGCGTGGTGTATGGTGGCGTGGTGTATGGTGGCGTGGTGTATGGTGGCGTGGTGTATGGTGGCGTGGTGTATGGTGGTGGTGGCGTGGTGTATGGTGGCGTGGTGTATGGTGGCGTGGTGTATGGTGGCGTGGTGTATGGTGGCGTGGTGTGGTGTATGGTGTATGGTGGCGTGGTGTATGGTGGCGTGGTGTATGGTGGCGTGGTGGCGTGGGTGGTGTATGGTGGCGTGGTGTATGGTGGCGTGGTGTATGGTGGCGTGGAGTATGGTGGCGTGGTGTATATGGTGGCGTGGTGTATGGTGGCGTGGTGTATGGTGGCGTGGTGTATGGTGGCGTGGTGTATGGTGGCGTGGTGTATGGTGGCGTGGTGTGGTGTGTATGGTGGCGTGGTGTATGGTGGCGTGGTGTATGGTGGCGTGGCGTGGTGTATGGTGTGGTGTATGGTGGCGTGGTGTATGGTGGCGTGGTGTATGGTGGCGTGGTGTATGGTGGCGTGGTGTATGGTGGCGTGGTGTATGGTGGCGTGGTGTATGGTGGCGTGGTGTATGGTGGCGTGGTGTATGGTGTGGCGTGGTGTGGCGTGGTGTATGGTGGCGTGGTGTATGGTGGCGTGGTGTATGGTGGCGTGGTGTATGGTGGCGTGGTGTATGGTGGCGTGGTGTATGGTGGCGTGGTGTATGGTGGCGTGGTGTATGGTGGCGTGGTGTATGGTGGCGTGGTGTGGCGTGGTGTATGGTGGCGTGGTGTGGTGGCGTGGTGTATGGTGGCGTGGTATGGTGGCGTGGTGTATGGTGGCGTGGTGTATGGTGGCGTGGTGTGGTGTATGGTGCGTGGTGTATGGTGGCGTGGTGTATGGTGGCGTGGTGGCGTGGTGTGGTGTGGTGTATGGTGGCGTGGTGTATGGTGGCGTGGTGTATGGTGGCGTGGTGTATGGTGGCGTGCGTGTATGGTGGCGTGGTGTATATTGGTGTGGGTGGCGTGGTGTATGGTGGCGTGGTGTGGCGTGGTGTATGGTGGCGTGGTGTATGGTGGCGTGGTGTATATGGGTGGTATATAGTGGCGTGGTGTATGGTGGCGTGGTGGCGTGGTGTGTGTGTATGGTGGCGTGGTGTATGGTGGCGTGGTGTGGGTGGCGTGGTGTATGGTGGCGTGGCGGTGTATGGTGGCGTGGTGTATATTGGTGTGGGTGGCGTGGTGTATGGTGGCGTGGTGTATGGTGGCGTGGCGTGGTGTATGGTGGCGTGGTGTATGGTGGCGTGGTATTGGCGTGGTGTATGGTGGCGTGGTGTATGGTGGCGTGGTGTATGGTGGCGTGGTGTATGGTGGCGTGGTGTATGGTGGCGTGGCGTGGTATGGTGGCGTGGTGTATGGTGGCGTGGTGTATGGTGGCGTGGTGTATGGTGGCGTGGTGTATGGTGGCGTGGTGTATGGTGGCGTGGTGTATGGTGGCGTGGTGTATGGTGGCGTGGTGTATGGTGGCGTGGTGTATGGTGGCGTGGTGTATGGTGGCGTGGTGTATGGTGGCGTGGTGTATGGTGGCGTGGTGTATAGTGGCGTGGTGTATGGTGGCGTGGTATATAGTGGCGTGGTGTATGGTGGCGTGGTGTATGGTGGCGTGGTGTATGGTGGCGTGGTGTATGGTTACGTGGTGTATGGTGGCGTGGTGTATGGTGGCGTGGTGTATGGTTACGTGGTGTATGGTGGCGTGGTGTATGGTGGCGTGGTGTATGGTGGCGTGGTGTATGGTGGCGTGGTGTATGGTGGCGTGGTGTATGGTGGCGTGGTGTATGGTGGCGTGGTGTATGGTGGCGTGGTGTATGGTGGCGTGGTATGGTGCGTGGTGTATGGTGGTGGCGTGGTGGCGTGGTGTATGGTGGCGTGGTGTATGGTGGCGTGGTGTATGGTGGCGTGGTGTATGGTGGCGTGGTGTATGGTGGCGTGGTATATAGTGGCGTGGTGTATGGTGGCGTGGTGTATAGTGGCGTGGTGTATAGTGGCGTGGTGTATGGTGGCGTGGTGTATGGTTACGTGGTGTATGGTGGCGTGGTGTATGGTGGCGTGGTGTATGGTGGCGTGGTGTATATTGGCGTGGTGGCATGGTGTATGGTGGTGTGGTATATAGTGGCATGGTGTAATTACGTGGTGTATAGTGGGGTGTATATAATGGTGTGGTGTATGGTGGAGTAGTGTATAGTGGCATGGTGTATAGTGGCGTGGTGTATAGTGGCGTGGTGTATAGTGGCATGGTGTATGGTGGCGTGGTATATAGTGGCATGGTATATGGTGCGTGGTGTATAGTTGTGTGGTATATAATGGCGTGGTGTATAGTGTCGTGGTGTATTGTGGCGTGTTATATAGTGGCATGGTGTATGGTGGTGTGGAATATAGTGGCGTGGTGTATAGTGGCGTTGTGTTATTACGGGGTGTATAGTGGCGTGGTGTATAGTGCATGGTATATAGTGATGTGGTGTATAGTGGTGTTGTGCATAGTGTCGTGGTATATAGTGGTGTGGTGTATAGTGGCGTGGTGTATAGTGGCGTAGTATATAGTTGTGTGTTGTATAGTGGCAAGGTGTATGGTGGTGTGGTGAAAGGCATAGTTTTAAGGTGGTGTGGTGAAAGGCATAGTTTTAAGGTGTTATGTATAGTGGCATGATGTAGAGTGATGTTGTGTATAGGGGCGTGGTGTATAGTGGAGTGGTGTGTAGTAGCGTGGTGTAAGGCATAGCGTAATAAAATGGTGTATATTAGCATGGTGTATAGTGGCGTGGTGTTATTACGGGGTGTATAGTGGCGTGGTGTAAGGCATGGTCTAATTGCGGGTAAGTAGTGGGGTGGTGTATAGTGGCCTACACCACGCTACTATACCACGCTAGAACACCATGCAACTACACAACGCATCTACACCACGCTACTACACCAGGCTACTACACCACGCTACTACACCACGCTACTACACCATGCTACTACACCAGGCTACTACACCATGCTACTACACCATGCTACTACACCATGCTACTACACCATGCTACTACACCATGCTACTACACCACGCTACTACACCACGCTACTACACCATGCTACTACACCAGGCTACTACACCAGGCTACTACACCAGGCTACTACACCATGCTACTACACCATGCTACTACACCAGGCTACTACACCAGGCTACTACACCAGGCTACTACACCATGCTACTACACCATGCTACTACACCAGGCTACTACACCACGCTACTACACCAGGCTACTACACCACACTACACCATGCTACTACACCATGCTACTACACCAGGCTACTACACCAGGCTACTACACCAGGCTACTACACCATGCTACTACACCAGGCTACTACACCACTCTACTACACCATGCTACTACACCAGGCTACTACACCAGGCTACTACACCACACCACTACACCATGCTACTACTACACCAGGCTACTACACCACACTACTACACCATGCTACTACACCAGGCTACTACACCAGGCTACTACACCACACTACTACACATGCACTACACCAGGCTACTACACCACGCTACTACACCAGGCTACTACACCATGCTACTACACCAGGCTACTACACCAGGCTACTACACCAGGCTACTACACCATGCTACTACACCATGCTACTACACCAGGCTACTACACCATGCTACTACACCAGGCTACACACCAGGCTACTACACCATGCTACTACACCAGGCTACTACACCAGGCTACTACACCAGGCTACTACACCACACCACTACACCATGCTACTACACCAGGCTACTACACCAGGCTACTACACCAGGCTACTACACCAGGCTACTACACCAGGCTACTACACCAGGCTACTACACCATGCTACTACACCAGGCTACTACACCAGGCTACTACACCAGGCTACTACACCATGCTACTACACCACGCTACTACACCACGCTACTACACCATGCTACTACACCATGCTACTACACCAGGCTACTACACCAGGCTACTACACCATGCTACTACACCACGCTACTACACCAGGCTACTACACCAGGCTACTACACCAGGCTACTACACCAGGCTACTACACCACGCTACTACACCATGCTACTACACCAGGCTACTACACCAGGCTACTACACCAGGCTACTACACCAGGCTACTACACCAGGCTACTACACCACGCTACTACACCACGCTACTACACCAGGCTACTACACCAGGCTACTACACCAGGCTACTACACCACGCTACTACACCAGGCTACTACACCACGCTACTACACCACGCTACTACACCAGGCTACTACACCAGGCTACTACACCACACCACTACACCATGCTACTACACCACGCTACTACACCACGCTACTACACCATGCTACTACACCAGGCTACTACACCAGGCTACTACACCAGGCTACTACACCAGGCTACTACACCAGGCTACTACACCATGCTACTACACCAGGCTACTACACCAGGCTACTACACCAGGCTACTACACCAGGCTACTACACCATGCTACTACACCACGCTACTACACCACGCTACTACACCATGCTACTACACCAGGCTACTACACCATGCTACTACACCAGGCTACTACACCAGGCTACTACACCAGGCTACTACACCACGCTACTACACCATGCTACTACACCAGGCTACTACACCAGGCTACTACACCAGGCTACTACACCACGCTACTACACCATGCTACTACACCACGCTACTACACCAGGCTACTACACCATGCTACTACACCAGGCTACTACACCAGGCTACTACACCATGCTACTACACCATGCTACTACACCAGGCTACTACACCAGGCTACTACACCAGGCTACTACACCATGCTACTACACCATGCTACTACACCACGCTACTACACCATGCTACTACACCATGCTACTACACCAGGCTACTACACCAGGCTACTACACCATGCTACTACACCACGCTACTACACCATGCTACTACACCAGGCTACTACACCATGCTACTACACCAGGCTACTACACCAGGCTACTACACCAGGCTACTACACCACGCTACTACACCATGCTACTACACCATGCTACTACACCATGCTACTACACCATGCTACTACACCACGCTACTACACCACGCTACTACACCATGCTACTACACCATGCTACTACACCAGGCTACTACACCATGCTACTACACCAGGCTACTACACCACACCACTACACCATGCTACTACACCAGGCTACTACACCAGGCTACTACACCACACTACTACACCAGGCTACTACACCAGGCTACTACACCACGCTACTACACCACGCTACTACACCAGGCTACTACACCAGGCTACTACACCAGGCTACTACACCACGCTACTACACCAGGCTACTACACCACGCTACTACACCACGCTACTACACCAGGCTACTACACCATGCTACTACACCAGGCTACTACACCATGCTACTACACCAGGCTACTACACCAGGCTACTACACCAGGCTACTACACCATGCTACTACACCATGCTACTACACCAGGCTACTACACCAGGCTACTACACCAGGCTACTACACCATGCTACTACACCACGCTACTACACCAGGCTACTACACCAGGCTACTACACCAGGCTACTACACCATGCTACTACACCATGCTACTACACCACGCTACTACACCAGGCTACTACACCACGCTACTACACCAGGCTACTACACCAGGCTACTACACCATGCTACTACACCATGCTACTACACCATGCTACTACACCATGCTACTACACCAGGCTACTACACCACGCTACTACACCAGGCTACTACACCATGCTACTACACCATGCTACTACACCATGCTACTACACCATGCTACTACACCATGCTACTACACCAGGCTACTACACCAGGCTACTACACCATGCTACTACACCATGCTACTACACCATGCTACTACACCATGCTACTACACCACGCTACTACACCAGGCTACTACACCAGGCTACTACACCATGCTACTACACCATGCTACTACACCATGCTACTACACCACGCTACTACACCAGGCTACTACACCATGCTACTACACCAGGCTACTACACCATGCTACTACACCAGGCTACTACACCATTGTACTACACCATGCTACTACACCATGCTACTACACCAGGCTACTACACCATGCTACTACACCATGCTACTACACCAGGCTACTACACCACGCTACTACACCAGGCTACTACACCATGCTACTACACCAGGCTACTACACCAGGCTACTACACCATGCTACTACACCACGCTACTACACCATGCTACTACACCAGGCTACTACACCACGCTACTACACCATGCTACTACACCAGGCTACTACACCATGCTACTACACCATGCTACTACACCAGGCTACTACACCACGCTACTACACCATGCTACTACACCATGCTACTACACCATGCTACTACACCAGGCTACTACACCATGCTACTACACCACGCTACTACACCACGCTACTACACCATGCTACTACACCATGCTACTACACCAGGCTACTACACCATGCTACTACACCAGGCTACTACACCATGCTACTACACCATGCTACTACACCAGGCTACTACACCAGGCTACTACACCATGCTACTACACCATGCTACTACACCAGGCTACTACACCACGCTACTACACCATGCTACTACACCAGGCTACTACACCAGGCTACTACACCAGGCTACTACACCACGCTACTACACCAGGCTACTACACCAGGCTACTACACCACACTACAACACCAGGCTACTACACCAGGCTACTAGGCTACTACACCAGGCTACTACACCAGGCTACTACACCATGCTACTACACCAGGCTACTACACCAGGCTACTACACCATGCTACTACACCATGCTACTACACCAGGCTACTACACCAGGCTACTACACCATGCTACTACACCAGGCTACTACACCACGCTACTACACCAGGCTACTACACCATGCTACTACACCAGGCTACTACACCAGGCTACTACACCAGGCTACTACACCACGCTACTACACCAGGCTACTACACCACGCTACTACACCAGGCTACTACACCAGGCTACTACACCAGGCTACTACACCATGCTACTACACCAGGCTACTACACCACGCTACTACACCAGGCTACTACACCACGCTACTACACCAGGCTACTACACCAGGCTACTACACCATGCTACTACACCATGCTACTACACCATGCTACTACACCAGGCTACTACACCAGGCTACTACACCACGCTACTACACCATGCTACTACACCAGGCTACTACACCATGCTACTACACCACGCTACTACACCAGGCTACTACACCACGCTACTACACCAGGCTACTACACCATGCTACTACACCATGCTACTACACCAGGCTACTACACCAGGCTACTACACCAGGCTACTACACCAGGCTACTACACCAGGCTACTACACCAGGCTACTACACCAGGCTACTACACCATGCTACTACACCATGCTACTACACCAGGCTACTACACCATGCTACTACACCAGGCTACTACACCAGGCTACTACACCAGGCTACTACACCATGCTACTACACCATGCTACTACACCAGGCTACTACACCAGGCTACTACACCAGGCTACTACACCAGGCTACTACACCATGCTACTACACCAGGCTACTACACCACGCTACTACACCAGGCTACTACACCAGGCTACTACACCAGGCTACTACACCATGCTACTACACCATGCTACTACACCAGGCTACTACACCAGGCTACTACACCATGCTACTACACCATGCTACTACACCAGGCTACTACACCATGCTACTACACCACGCTACTACACCATGCTACTACACCACGCTACTACACCAGGCTACTACACCACGCTACTACACCATGCTACTACACCAGGCTACTACACCAGGCTACTACACCAGGCTACTACACCAGGCTACTACACCATGCTACTACACCATGCTACTACACCAGGCTACTACACCATGCTACTACACCAGGCTACTACACCATGCTACTACACCAGGCTACTACACCAGGCTACTACACCATGCTACTACACCAGGCTACTACACCATGCTACTACACCATGCTACTACACCATGCTACTACACCAGGCTACTACACCATGCTACTACACCATGCTACTACACCATGCTACTACACCAGGCTACTACACCATGCTACTACACCAGGCTACTACACCATGCTACTACACCAGGCTACTACACCATGCTACTACACCATGCTACTACACCATGCTGCTACTACACCAGGCTACTACACCACGCTACTACACCATGCTACTACACCATGCTACTACACCATGCTACTACACCACGCTACTACACCATGCTACTACACCATGCTACTACTACACCATGCTACTACACCAGGCTACTACACCAGGCTACTACACCATGCTACTACACCAGGCTACTACACCAGGCTACTACACCATGCTACTACACCATGCTACTACACCACGCTACTACACCATGCTACTACACCATGCTACTACACCATGCTACTACACCATGCTACTACACCATGCTACTACACCATGCTACTACACCATGCTACTACACCAGGCTACTACACCAGGCTACTACACCATGCTACTACACCATGCTACTACACCATGCTACTACACCATGCTACTACACCATGCTACTACACCATGCTACTACACCATGCTACTACACCATGCTACTACACCATGCTACTACACCATGCTACTACACCATGCTACTACACCAGGCTACTACACCATGCTACTACACCATGCTACTACACCATGCTACTACACCATGCTACTACACCATGCTACTACACCATGCTACTACACCATGCTACTACACCAGGCTACTACACCATGCTACTACACCATGCTACTACACCATGCTACTACACCATGCTACTACACCATGCTACTACACCATGCTACTACACCATGCTACTACACCATGCTACTACACCAGGCTACTACACCATGCTACTACACCATGCTACTACACCACGCTACTACACCATGCTACTACACCATGCTACTACACCATGCTACTACACCATGCTACTACACCATGCTACTACACCATGCTACTACACCATGCTACTACACCAGGCTACTACACCATGCTACTACACCATGCTACTACACCATGCTACTACACCATGCTACTACACCATGCTACTACACCATGCTACTACACCATGCTACTACACCATGCTACTACACCATGCTACTACACCATGCTACTACACCACTGCTACTACACCATGCTACTACACCATGCTACTACACCATGCTACTACACTACCATGCTACTACACCATGCTACTACACCATGCTACTACACCATGCTACTACACCATGCTACTACACCATGCTACTACACCAGGCTACTACACCATGCTACTACACCATGCTACTACACCATGCTACTACACCATGCTACTACACCATGCTACTACACCATGCTACTACACCAGGCTACTACACCATGCTACTACACCATGCTACTACACCATGCTACTACACCAGGCTACTACACCATGCTACACACCATGCTACTACACCAGGCTACTACACCAGGCTACTACACCAGGCTACTACACCATGCTACTACACCATGCTACTACACCATGCTACTACACCATGCTACTACACCATGCTACTACACCAGGCTACTACACCATGCTACTACACCAGGCTACTACACCATGCTACTACACCATGCTACTACACCAGGCTACTACACCATGCTACTACACCAGGCTACTACACCATGCTACTACACCAGGCTACTACACCATGCTACTACACCATGCTACTACACCATGCTACTACACCAGGCTACTACACCAGGCTACTACACCAGGCTACTACACCAGGCTACTACACCAGGCTACTACACCATGCTACTACACCATGCTACTACACCATGCTACTACACCATGCTACTACACCATGCTACTACACCATGCTACTACACCATGCTACTACACCATGCTACTACACCATGCTACTACACCATGCTACTACACCATGCTACTACACCATGCTACTACACCATGCTACTACACCAGGCTACTACACCATGCTACTACACCATGCTACTACACCAGGCTACTACACCATGCTACTACACCAGGCTACTACACCAGGCTACTACACCATGCTACTACACCATGCTACTACACCATGCTACTACACCAGGCTACTACACCATGCTACTACACCAGGCTACTACACCAGGCTACTACACCAGGCTACTACACCATGCTACTACACCATGCTACTACACCATGCTACTACACCATGCTACTACACCATGCTACTACACCAGGCTACTACACCATGCTACTACACCATGCTACTACACCATGCTACTACACCAGGCTACTACACCATGCTACTACACCAGGCTACTACACCATGCTACTACACCAGGCTACTACACCAGGCTACTACACCAGGCTACTACACCAGGCTACTACACCACGCTACTACACCATGCTACTACACCAGGCTACTACACCAGGCTACTACACCAGGCTACTACACCAGGCTACTACACCAGGCTACTACACCACGCTACTACACCATGCTACTACACCAGGCTACTACACCATGCTACTACACCATGCTACTACACCATGCTACTACACCATGCTACTACACCATGCTACTACACCATGCTACTACACCATGCTACTACACCAGGCTACTACACCAGGCTACTACACCATGCTACTACACCAGGCTACTACACCATGCTACTACACCATGCTACTACACCATGCTACTACACCATGCTACTACACCAGGCTACTACACCATGCTACTACACCATGCTACTACACCATGCTACTACACCACGCTACTACACCATGCTACTACACCATGCTACTACACCATGCTACTACACCAGGCTACTACACCATGCTACTACACCAGGCTACTACACCATGCTACTACACCATGCTACTACACCAGGCTACTACACCATGCTACTACACCATGCTACTACACCAGGCTACTACACCATGCTACTACACCATGCTACTACACCATGCTACTACACCATGCTACTACACCATGCTACTACACCATGCTACTACACCATGCTACTACACCATGCTACTACACCATGCTACTACACCATGCTACTACACCATGCTACTACACCATGCTACTACACCATGCTACTACACCACGCTACTACACCATGCTACTACACCATGCTACTACACCATGCTACTACACCATGCTACTACACCATGCTACTACACCATGCTACTACACCATGCTACTACACCATGCTACTACACCATGCTACTACACCATGCTACTACACCATGCTACTACACCAGGCTACTACACCATGCTACTACACCACGCTACTACACCATGCTACTACACCATGCTACTACACCATGCTACTACACCATGCTACTACACCATGCTACTACACCACGCTACTACACCATGCTACTACACCATGCTACTACACCATGCTACTACACCATGCTACTACACCATGCTACTACACCATGCTACTACACCATGCTACTACACCATGCTACTACACCATGCTACTACACCAGGCTACTACACCATGCTACTACACCATGCTACTACACCAGGCTACTACACCAGGCTACTACACCATGCTACTACACCATGCTACTACACCAGGCTACTACACCAGGCTACTACACCATGCTACTACACCAGGCTACTACACCATGCTACTACACCACGCTACTACACCATGCTACTACACCATGCTACTACACCATGCTACTACACCAGGCTACTACACCACACCATGCTACTACACCATGCTACTACACCATGCTACTACACCATGCTACTACACCATGCTACTACACCATGCTACTACACCATGCTACTACACCAGGCTACTACACCAGGCTACTACACCATGCTACTACACCATGCTACTACACCATGCTACTACACCATGCTACTACACCATGCTACTACACCATGCTACTACACCAGGCTACTACACCATGCTACTACACCAGGCTACTACACCAGGCTACTACACCACGCTACTACACCATGCTACTACACCAGGCTACTACACCATGCTACTACACCACGCTACTACACCATGCTACTACACCATGCTACTACACCAGGCTACTACACCATGCTACTACACCATGCTACTACACCATGCTACTACACCAGGCTACTACACCATGCTACTACACCATGCTACTACACCATGCTACTACACCAGGCTACTACACCATGCTACTACACCACGCTACTACACCATGCTACTACACCATGCTACTACACCATGCTACTACACCACGCTACTACACCAGGCTACTACACCAGGCTACTACACCATGCTACTACACCATGCTACTACACCATGCTACTACACCATGCTACTACACCAGGCTACTACACCATGCTACTACACCAGGCTACTACCATGCACCATGCTACTACACCAGGCTACTACACCATGCTACTACACCATGCTACTACACCAGGCTGCTACTATGCTACACACCATGCTACTACACCACGCTACTACACCACGCTACTACACCATGCTACTACACCATGCTACTACACCAGGCTACTACACCATGCTACTACACCAGGCTACTACACCACGCTACTACACCATGCTACTACACCAGGCTACTACACCATGCTACTACACCATGCTACTACACCAGGCTACTACACCATGCTACTACACCAGGCTACTACACCAGGCTACTACACCACGCTACTACACCACGCTACTACACCATGCTACTACACCATGCTACTACACCAGGCTACTACACCATGCTACTACACCACGCTACTACACCACGCTACTACACCATGCTACTACACCATGCTACTACACCAGGCTACTACACCATGCTACTACACCAGGCTACTACACCAGGCTACTACACCATGCTACTACACCAGGCTACTACACCAGGCTACTACACCACACTACTACACCAGGCTACTACACCAGGCTACTACACCATGCTACTACACCACGCTACTACACCAGGCTACTACACCAGGCTACTACACCAGGCTACTACACACAGGCTACTACACCAGCTACTACTACACCAGGCTACTACACCAGGCTACTACACCATGCTACTACACCACGCTACTACACCAGGCTACTACACCAGGCTACTACACCAGGCTACTACACCAGGCTACTACACTACACCACGCTACTACACCAGGCTACTACACCAGGCTACTACACCAGGCTACTACACCAGGCTACTACACCACACCACTACACCACGCTACTACACCAGGCTACTACACCACGCTACTACACCAGGCTACTACACCAGGCTACTACACCAGGCTACTACACCAGCTACTACACCACAGCTACTACACCATGCTACTACACCACGCTACTACACCAGGCTACTACACCACGCTACTACACCAGGCTACTACACCAGGCTACTACACCAGGCTACTACACCATGCTACTACACCATGCTACTACACCACGCTACTACACCAGGCTACTACACCAGGCTACTACACCACGCTACTACACCATGCTACTACACCATGCTACTACACCATGCTACTACACCATGCTACTACACCAGGCTACTACACCACGCTACTACACCAGGCTACTACACCATGCTACTACACCATGCTACTACACCAGGCTACTACACCATGCTACTACACCAGGCTACTACACCATGCTACTACACCAGGCTACTACACCATGCTACTACACCATGCTACTACACCATGCTACTACACCATGCTACTACACCAGGCTACTACACCAGGCTACTACACCATGGCTACTACACCACGCTACTACACCATGCTACTACACCATGCTACTACACCATGCTACTACACCAGGCTACTACACCATGCTACTACACCAGGCTACTACACCAGGCTACTACACCATGCTACTACACCAGCTACTACACTACACCACGCTACTACACCATGCTACTACACCATGCTACTACACCAGGCTACTACACCATGCTACTACACCATGCTACTACACCAGGCTACTACACCAGGCTACTACACCAGGCTACTACACCATGCTACTACACCATGCTACTACACCATGCTACTACACCACTACTACTACATCAGGCTACTACACCACGCTACTACACCAGGCTACTACACCATGCTACTACACCATGCTACTACACCATGCTACTACACCATGCTACTACACCAGGCTACTACACCATGCTACTACACCATGCTACTACACCAGGCTACTACACCATGCTACTACACCATGCTACTACACCATGCTACTACACCAGGCTACTACACCACGCTACTACACCATGCTACTACACCATGCTACTACACCAGGCTACTACACCATGCTACTACACCATGCTACTACACCATGCTACTACACCATGCTACTACACCATGCTACTACACCATGCTACTACACCACGCTACTACACCAGGCTACTACACCAGGCTACTACACCAGGCTACTACACCATGCTACTACACCATGCTACTACACCATGCTACTACACCATGCTACTACACCACGCTACTACACCATGCTACTACACCATGCTACTACACC